>JSYV01000544.1:0-15345 GCA_000787455.1 Evansstolkia leycettana | reverse complement strand
ATATCAAATACAATAGGCGTTGGTTCGTGGCCCGCTCGGTGATCGATTACGTTATCTACACGACCCTTCTCCCAACGGCGGTCACGTTATCTTGTCTGGGACAGCGAAAAAAGAAGCATACTCCGAAAGGCTGAAAACAGTAGAGAGTACCTTCACAGTCACAGCCATCTGCCACGGTGCCGACCTCTTCCTTCTCTCTTCTGTCTATGTGTTTGCGACCATTTCCTCCTGTCGTCCGGACTCGTTCTTGATTCCTTTCGTTTCTTGACATAAAAAAATGGATCACTCCCGCGATCCCTGTCCCTGGTAATGATTTTCTTCCATTCCTGTGTCGCCGTCTCCGAACCGTTACTGACTCGATGTGACCAGGGTCGCGTTATCGGACTTTGGCGGTGCTTTCTGCATGGGTGTACGTATTCTCTCACCTGACGATCGGATGTTGTTCCGTCGACTGAGCTCTGTTGTATCTTCTAGGCGATCGGTGGTGCCGTCTGGCACGGCGTCAAAGGTTTCAGAAACAGCCCCTACGGAGAGCGGCGGATAGGAGCCATCACAGCCATCAAGGCGCGAGCACCCGTTCTGGGCGGCAATTTCGGTGTTTGGGGTGGGATGTTCTCGACGTTTGATTGCGCGATCAAGGGAATCAGGAAAAAGGAGGACCCGTACAATGCCAGTATGTCGCTTCCTGAACCCGGATCTCGATGCTCGATGCCCGGATACTGATGGATGTCTATTAGTTATCGCCGGTTTCTTCACTGGTGGCGCCCTGGCGATCAGAGGAGGATACAAGGCTGCGCGTAACTCGGCTATTATGTGCGCGGTTTTCCTGGCTGTGATCGAGGGTGTCGGTATTGGATTCCAGAGGATGATGGCAGACAACACAAAGCTAGAGGTGAGACGATGCATTTTCACGTGGATCTCTGATCCCCCTGCTGGTTGAAAGCTTCTCCGGTCGGGAGTTTCTGAGACTGACATCATGGCGTTTATAGCTTCCTCCTCCCCCTCCGACAGAAAAGGCAATTGCTTGATTTATACCTCCTCTCCTCTACGATCGTCGCGTCGGGACCTTTTAGTACGCCAATGTTTCACAGCCTTGTATCATATCGACTCTTGCGTCTCTCTTCTCAGGTGTTTGGGCCGGGTCATAATTCTAAAAGAGGCATGGCGAGGATGTTTTTTTTTTTTCTCTTTTTGCTGTACAGTTTGAGCATTGTATGTTGACGGCAGTCTATGGATTCCAAAATATCATATCCCTCATTTGCTTTTTTTTCGCATTCCTTTTCTTCATTCGATTTATCGTCCTTGGGCTGGGCGATACGGATCAACGAGCGGCACAACCAGACAGCGCGTGGGGTTGCATTCATCGCTCAAGTTCGCTCCGCATCAGACACAATCGTCCATGCATTGCAAGACCATAGCTGAGTAAACAACTATCTCGAATTGTGCATTCAAACAAAGCACAATGACCAAGAGAGAGCTGCCTCTCGACCAGACGAGCAACGATGGTCCGCTGAACAAGGCATTCGATCATCTGGTCAAGAGAACAATCGACCAGTGGCACGTCCCTGGACTGTCGATAGCAGTAATTGACGGAGATCAGACATGGGCCAAGGTATGTTATGTTTCTCTTGCATTTCATCAATCAAAACGGATGCTAAGATTCTTCAGGGTTATGGAATTGCCTCATTTCCATCGACTGCTGTAACTCCATCCACTCTGTTCTTCGCGGGCAGCACAACCAAAGCCTTCACGGCGGCTGCCATGTCCCTCTTGGTCGAGGATAACGAGAATTTCCCCCAGGTGCAATGGGACACGCCGGTTAATCAACTCATCCGGGAGGATTTCGTGCTTGCAGACGACTATGCAACGAACCATATCACCGTCGAAGACATCCTGTCGCATCGGACGGGCTTGCCTCGCCATGACCATAGCTACGGCAATAAGCATCAAGCAACCGTCAAGGAACTCGTCCAGAGTCTGCGCCACCTGCAGCTGACGGCTGAGCCGCGGACGAAGTATCAGTACTGCAACTTGATGTTCGTTGTGGCGGCTCATATCATCCAATCCCTCACCGGTGAATGGTTAGGCGATTTCCTTGCGACCCGCATCTGGAAACCCTTAGACATGGATGGAACATTCTTCCGCACGGAGGATGCGCAGAAGTCCCGTTATGATCTGGCTCGAGGTTACTACCATGACGGCACGCAGTACCATCCAATCGACTGGATCCACCTCGATGAGATTTCCAGCGCGGGAAGCGTGATCAGCAATGTTTTGGACTACGCCAAATGGGCCCGCGCTTTCATGAACCAGACCAGCCCTCGGTCTGCTGCTGTGTACAAGGCATTGTGGGACCCTCGTACGCTGGTGCCGTCCGAGGCGCCGTTTACGGGGCCGCAGGCCTACGCTCTGGGTTGGCAGATGGGAGTGTATAAGGGATATCGCTTTTACCAGCACGCGGGCGGCATGGATGCGTTTGGCGCGCAGTTCATCATCTTTCCAGACCTCAAGTACAGCCTTGTGGCGTTTGTCAATACGGCTGGGAGTTCGAATATCGTGGAGAGGGTGCTACTGTGGCATCTGATTGATGAGAAGTTGAAGGTACCAGCTGAGGCTCGGTTCGACTGGAATGAGCAGTAAGTGATATTCTAGCATTTCCTCTCACTTTTTTGTTGTCCAGATGACTCGATCTACACACCGCGACCGACAAGCCGCTGATGATCTACAGCGGCATGGCCATCATCTCCAAAGGCAAGGAAAAAGCCCAAAACGCTCGCCACATCTTCTACCCGTCTCTGCCATCACCCACTCTCCCTCCAACAGGACCCTTGTCCACATACGCCGGAACCTACCACCACCCAAGCTATCAGAGCCTGACCATCTACGTCGACACGTCCAAGTGCATTCTTCGCGCTGATCGGGCAGAGACGACCTGGCCGGAATACCTCCGCTTCGAACATGTCAGTGGCGATTATTTCCTCGCGTATGGGGACCACATTGGCGATTTCGGCGCGTACTTTCCGGAAGTGTATCCGGTGGAATTTCGCATGGACGCGGATGGGAGACCGAGTGCGGTTGGGATTCGGTGGGAAGAGGCGATGAAGGAGGAGAAGATTTGGCTTACGAGGGTGACGTGATGATCATGATTCGTCTACTGGCGCCGATGTAGATTTTCCCAGCGTTATTTGATCGTCTTGTAGATGTTGTAGTGGATCTACATTGCTGGAATCGCAATGACTGAAAGAGAGGTCTCCCAGCCAATGAACCGTATCGATCCAACAGAGCAGTATTATTTTCCAGATTGCAATATAATCTTACTTACTATGCCCTGGATATGACGTGCAGACAGACTTTGAACTGCAAGGATCATCATCCTTGTTGTTGGTCGAAGCGTCAGCGTTACATTCGGTTCGATCCTCTTCCTCTTATCGCCGAAAAGGATAGATATAGAGTAACTTTTCTGAAACACAAACACTGACGGATTGGATTGGATTAATTTAAGAGCTGGCTGTGCCCCTCGATCACAGCTTCTCTTTCGTTCTCTGAATCCCTTCAACGCCTTCGATGGCTATTCATGTTCCAAGCGATGGCGTCCCCATTCGCCATTGATCACAGGGGCAATGCCAACAACGCCATCCAACTCCATGCGTGTCTTTCCGCGGACAACGGCTTTGGCCCTGCGGTTCAGGGGTGTCGCGATGATTTCGACTTCACCTTCACGTTCGAGCTTCTACTTCTTCTCTATCGTCCCGTCCATCTTCCTGATCATCGCGGCCATGCCTCGGTTGTACTTCCTCCACTGATGCACGGCCAAAGTCAACGGCGCAGTGCTGAAATTCGTCAAATTGGTGTGTAGCCTACAAACACAACTAAACTAAACTGTCCATGGGCCCAAATCCGCACAACTAACATCGACGCATCCGCATCCAGAGCGCCATCATCTCCCTGACAATCATATATCTGGCGCTGCTGGTCCTATGGATCTTGCATGGCCCCCCCCAAAAGGCAAGTATCGCTGCGTCAACGTTAGCTCTGGCAGTGGGACTCGTTGCATGCCCGCTCTCGGCTCTCTAACACTCGAGATCCCTTGCCCCTTCCACGCTTCTCAATGCGTATTTTCTCTTGTCGCTGATCTTCGACGCTGTCCTGCTCCGGACGCTGTGGCTTTCTGGCTGGGCGGCGCAGAGCGCTGCCCGATCCGTCTTCACGGCCGCGTTTGCGCTCAAGGGATGCATCCTCTTGCTTGAAGCAGCGGAGAAGCAGCGATTCTTCGCGTATGACGCCGATCGCAAGCGCAGTCCCGAGGAAACCAGTAGTGTCTATAATCGGGGATTGTTCTGGTGGTTGAATCCGTTGCTGCTAAGGGGGTTCCGGAAGGATTTGACGCCAGATGATCTCGACCCGCTGGATGAAAGATTGCATGCGGAGAGTCTCGAGGTGAGGTTCTGGCGCGCTTGGAATGATGAATCTTGTTTAGTTTCGTCTCGTGAAACCAAGCGAAAGCTGCTTCGGGCAGTTGTCAAAGCCCTCAAATGGGATCTCCTGGCCCCGTTTCCTCCACGGCTCGTCCTCATTGCATTTTCTGTATGCCAGCCCCTGATGGTGCAGCGACTGCTCGAGTATCTGCAAAGTTCAGACAGTGCTCACGATCCTCGAGTCGGCTACGCCATGGTTGGGGCCTACTTCCTCGTGTATCTGGGGATGGCTCTCTCGGGAGGCTTCTACTGGACTCGCTGCTTCCGATGCCTGGCCATGATTCGAGGCTTGTTGATGAGCGCCATCTTCACCAAGACCACCGAGCTGTCCACGACGGCTGCCGATGACAAGGCCGCCGTGACGCTGATGAGCACGGATGTCGACCGCATCATGAACGGCTTGCGCGAGGTCAACGAGCTCTGGGCCAATGTCATCCAGGTCGGTCTCGCCACATACCTTCTCGAACGACAGCTGGGATATGCATGCGTCGTGCCGGTAATTGTGTCGGTGCTCTCCTTCTGGCTTATCACGTATCTCTCAAAATTCACCAAAGCATATCAGAAGTGAATGGACAAGATTCAAGCGCGGGTTGGAGTCACTTCCTCCATGCTGGGATCAATGAAGGAGATCAAACTGGCCGCGTTGTCTCCCAAGGTCGAATGCATCATCGCCAACCTGAGACAGGAGGAAGTCCATGAATCCAAGGATTTCCGTCTCTTGGGCGCATATACGTCGACAATCGCTCTGTTTCCATTGATGCTGGCGCCGGTACTCACGTTTGCGCTGTATACGATCATTTCACTGCACAAGGGCGCAAGTCTAGATGTTCCGCGGCTTTTCACCTCGTTGTCCATTCTGCTGCTGATCTCGCAGCCGCTCTTCTCGCTGTTCGGCAGCGTGGTCAATTCCCGCGCGGCCTTTGCATGCTTCGAGCGAATCGAGCTGTTTCTCTCGTCTCCATCGCGCGATTATCGCTCAGTGTCAAGTGCTGCGTCTGAGAAAGCAAAGGAAGAAGTCGAAACCGCCGTGCCGTCAGAAATCATGGCGTCCCAGACAAAAAACGTCCGGGCTGAGACTATGGCAATCGATACTGCCGCAATCGAGCTGATTGATCAACGTCAGCCTCGGCTGGCAAGATCCAGAGCAACCCATTCTCAAGGATATCAACTTGCGAATTGCCCCATCCGAAGTAACCGTCGTCGTCGGCCGGTCTGCATCCGGAAAAACAACCTTGCTCCACAGCATGCTGGGCGAAGTTCCTCACTGCCAGGGCCAGATCCGCATCGCAAAGTGTCGAATAGCCTGGTGTGAGCAAAAGCCGTGGTTGATGAACGGATCCATTCGCAGGAACATTATCGGCTATTCTGGCTTCGATGACGCATTATACCAAACGGTTCTTCACGCGTGTGACTTACAGCAGGACCTTGAGGCCTTGCCCGACGGCGACGAGACAATCGTGGGAAGCAAAGGCAGCACGCTGAGTAGCGGTCAGAAGCAGCGGATCGCCCTGGCGCGAGCGCTCTACTCCAGACCGGAGATTGCCATCCTTGACGATATCTTCAGTGGGCTTGATGCGGTGACGGAGAGGAAACTGCTCGCTCGTCTCTTCGCGGCGAATGGGTTGTTTCGTCAATGGAAAACAACGGTGGTGCTTGCCACGCATTCTGCTGGACTCCTTTCATCAGCAGACCATGTGGTTGCTCTGGCAGATGGTGGCATTGTCGAACAAGGCTTCTTGGAGTCTTTACAGGCCTCTAATGGCTATGTTGCGAGCTTACACCATGTGCATGTCGATATCGGAAGTGTCAAAGATGAACAGCCAAAAGCGAGCCCACTGACTGAAAACGCTACCCAGTCCAAGAGTGCTACGGTGTCTGCCAGTGAAAAGCGTCTAGAGAAAACATCGGACCTCTCTATTTACCAATACTATATCAAATCCATCGGCATTGGCCCCTTGGCTGTCTTTTTGGTCCTTCAGGGATCATGGGCATTTCTCTCGTCTTTCCCTCTCGTCTGGCTCAAATGGTGGACAGAGGCCAACACAAAGCACCCCAACACCGCCATCGGATATTACCTAGGTGTCTACGCGGCTCTTCAGGTCGGTGGCCACTTGTCCTCCGCTCTCCTGACCTGGTTCTGCTTCAGCTTCATGGCCCGCACATCCGGGATCTGGCTGCACACGCAGCTCTCAAGGCCGTCATGTCTGCTCCGATGGCATTCTTCGACCGAACCGATACCGGCAAGATCACGACCAAGTTCTCCCAGGACATGCAAGCGGTGGATATGAGTCTTCCTCTGCAGATTCTCACGTTTGTGCAGAATCTCTTCGTCTTCATCGCGCAGGCGGGGGTGATTGCGTCGGCAACGGGGTGGATTGCGTTGAGCTTTCCCTTGCTTATTTCTGCGTTTGTGTTGGTTCAATCATTCTATCTGAGGACTTCTAAGCAGATGCGTATCTTGGATTTGTCCGAAAGAGCGCCGTTGTATACGCTGTTTCTGGAGACTCTGGCGGGATTGTCGACCATTCGAGCATTCGGCTGGCAGCGCGATCTGCAGCAGAGCAATCTCCGTCTGGTCGATCGCTCGCAGCGTCCGTTTTATTTACTGCTCATGATCCAGCGATGGTTGAATCTGGTCCTTGACTTGATTACGATCGCGCTTGCGGTGCTGGTGGTCGGGTTAGCCGTGGGTCTACGCCATCGCATTTCCGCAGCCAGTATCGGAGTCTCGCTGACGCAGATCATCACCTTCACGTCCTACATCAAGCAGATGACGACCACCCGGGCGAGCCTGGAGACTACTTTGGGGGTAATCTCCCGATTGAAGGATCTTGAGAAGAGACAGGCAAAGAGGACGTTGGGAACGAAATCACCGAGTGCGGCATCGACTGGCCGAGTAAGGGTGAGATTGAGTTCCGCAATGTCTTTGCAACGTACCATAGCCATGCAGGCAACGCTGCACTCAGGAATGTGTCGTTCTCTGTCCAACCCGGCCAGAGAGTCGGCATCTGCGGACGAACAGGGAGCGGTAAAAGCTCGTTGGTGATGGCCTTGCTGCGGATGATTCACCTTGAACAGGGTCGCATTACGATCGACGGAGTCGATATCTCCACCCTTCCATCCCCAGAGATCCGATCTCGACTGAATGCGCTTGGGCCGGACCCCGTCTTCATCAATGGTTCTGTACGCATCAATATCGATCCTTATGAGACGTCTCCCGACGACGCCCTCGTAACTGCCTTGCAGAAAGTCCAACTCTGGACGCATTTCGAAGCCATGGGTGGTCTCTCTGCTCCGTTGCAGCCAGATACTCTGAGTCACGGACAGCGCCAATTGCTCTGTCTCGCGAGGTCGCTTTTGCGCAAGGGAAACATCGTGGTTCTGGATGAAATCACGAGCAACGTGGACCGGGAGACGGATGAGATGATCCAAAGGGTGATTCGGGAGGGGTTTGCGGGTCGCACTGTCATTACTGTTGCGCATCGTTTGGATACCATTCTGGACTGCCACATGATCCTGGTCATGGAGGAAGGAGAGTGCGTGGAGTTTGATAGCCCCGGGGCATTGCTTGGACGGCCCTCTCGCTTCGGGGAGCTGCTTGCGAACTATCACGGTTGCTGACTTGCTATTGCTGCTTTTACAATCTCTATGTGTAGATAGGTTGATTTGATCATATCATGTATGGGATATCTGTGTTCTCGTTATAGCTACAGCTACTTGACTGTACATTCTTTGAAATGCTTAGTCATCCACATCCTGTGACGTATCTACTACCGAGCGGAACACACCAATGCCAGCATATTAAAATGACTAGATATCTAACAGTACCACACAATAATTGAAGCTATATACAGCAGAAAATAATGACTATTTGATATGACATTGAACCCTAGTATGTCCAATCATATTGCAGTTGCTGCACTGCAGTGGTGCTCACTTAGCTGGCTGAGGATGTTCAGATTCAATCATATCTTGCTGCATTTGAGCAGCCTCTTGGGCATATTGCTGGCCTTCAGCACCTGTTAGAATGCCTCCAGTAGCAATATAGCATCTAGCTGCCTCTTATTTCCTTTTCTGATATTGATTTGCTGCATGAACGCGTCATGCAGTGAGGAGCGTGTTCTGCTCGGTAGTGGATTACGTTACGGTTTTCCTCTGCCTGAGGATCCGACATGTCCGACAACAAGATGCATCCTCCAACATTTGACGGTCTGCCAGGAACATGCATCTTATAGCAGCATGTCGATGTGGATCGGAGTTCCTACCTTCATCATGTCCTTCAGCCATGGCGTCACGTCCTGATGCGACTGACAATTTCAGGATTCCGCGCAAACCGGTGGCAACCAATGCTGTCGATCGACACAGAGATGCCCAGCCAGACGTACGAGATGACCCTCAAGTGCAGCCCAGGCATCCTACCGTCAGGGAAGATCCACCTGATTACTCTCCGTCGAATGAGAAGAAATCATCCCTAGATACATCGCTGCCGACGAGGACTCGCACGAGCGGTACCCTTCCTCACAGCGCGGAGGATGGGAGCTCTACATCGACCGGATCGGTGTCTGGATGCACGCAGTCCTCCCTGAGTGAACGTCCGACTACGAGTCTGAATTCACCCTCGCAGATCCCCGAAGGATTATCGAAATCAACATTAGCCAAGGCATATGGGGAAACCCGCCATTTTCTCGGAGGCTTGATTTACCACCCGACCGAGACGAACAAGCACTTTACCATCCTGCGCCATTCGCATGGCATTGTCTTCTACCGAGGCAGCAGCACGTCGATCGCTGTCTCCGTCTTCTCCGATGCGCCCTTACCCGCCGACCGCACCTTTTGGCTCCAGAGTAAAGGCTGGACGGGCAAAACCGGCATGCGCGCCAAGGCATTCCTGCATCTTCACGACGACTGGCTCGACGTGACGCCCACGCTGTCCCTGCGCACGGACCAGGTCAGTCCCGATGACGAGCGCGCCTGGCAGCGAGATATCGCCAAGTTCCTGAAGAAGGCACCCGCTCGGGTTCGCGAGTCTCACCGACTGCGGGAGACGGCCGTGGTGCGGATCCCCGTGGAGGCCGGAGACGGGTACTTCCACCTTGTTCTGTGTCAGGGACCGAAGAAGAGGGTCCTGTGTACGAGCCCTGTCTTCCGGGTTCTTTCGGCGTCGACGGATCCCAGCTCGATTCGCGGTGCCAGTTTGAGCACGCTGCCGCTCGAGGTCGGCGCCATGGCGCTGAGTATGTATGCGCAGTCGGCTGTGCAGGCGGTGGTTGAACCGGTGACTGCCGCTGTGCAGAATGCGGTCAGTCCTTACCGGCCGTCGTGGAAAGCGCGGACCGCGGGCTCGACGGCTTACGCGATGAGCGGGGCGGAAGATCGGGTCAACTCCACGCTCCACGATGGGAATAGTCGGTACGCCCAGCTGCAGGCTCCTGCAGTGGTGCAAGATGAACAGGAGAGAGCCCTGGAAGCACGTCGTCCTGAAGAAGGTCCGGTTGCTCCTTATCCCATTGACTTCACTGCACGGGTGGAGATGTCTGCGGAGGATATCGCGTTGAGTCCATCGGGCATCCCAATCATCAAGATCAAGATCCCAGATCATATCTTCCAGCGGTTGCATGGCTATTACTTCGGCTGGGTCCGCCTGGGGCCGTCTCCCAGCGATGCCGCCAGCCCCTGGCATCCGATGATACTGACCGTTCTGGACATAGATCCCTCGCAGCTGTCGCGCGCAAATATGGCGCAGGCGATCAAGCGGACCGTGACCCTGCGGCTGTTGGACGATGTGTATCTGCCATCGACGGCGAAGGTGGACGTGCGCATCATGGGATTCATCCGACCGGATGCGCGAACTCCTCGAGCTGTCCCGGAGACGAGCAGCGACGAAGAAGCAGCCTTGCTGGCCGAAGCGTGCGACGTCTCCTTTGCGCAGGCGATCTTGGGCCATCCCGCATGGGCCCCTGACACGTCGTCCCGAAGAGGGCTCGACCGACAGAATGGCGGGTGGCTGGACCGTACATTGGATGGCTATGCCAGTGCTCGTGCGCGCGGGCAGCGATTGCTCGACCGAGTTCCGTTGCACAAGATCGGGGTGAGAGTGCCGACGGATTCGCTGAGGGATCAGCAGGTGACGGTCAACGGGTTTTATATTCGTAGATGAGGCTCGAGCTGGATTCTACTATGTACAATAATACCACGTAAATCGATGTGTCGTATGTCATACCTCCAAGTATATGTAGCGTTCTTCTCCTGTCCACATTAGGTCTCCTTGCTTTCGCGGCGCATTCGTTCCTAAACCCCTATCCGACAATGCCTGGGCAGATAGCAAGCATTTCCAGTTGCAGTGTCAATTCCCATACACTCGACGCCATGGAAATGAGAGTGTTCGGCCTTTTGGCGGACGTTTCCTAGTTTGAAGTCTGCAAGTGCCACAGGGCTGTTTGGCTTTCACGGAGCCTTGGATCGGGCGTAGGAACCAACTCTCCCTGAATCCACGAGTGTATCCGAGGATGCAGACCAATGCAGGGCCGATGTGGCTGGAATAAAGTGCTGGAGGCTGTCTACAGAGCGTGAAATGCGAGGATACAGACGGAGTCCTGTAGTGAGATTTACTGCTGGTACCCGGTCCGGTGGCCGGTCCGGTAAAGAAGTTCCTACAGTGTCTAACTCTGTTCTACTACTAGTTACTGGGTACCATGTATCTTCTACTCCGGATGAGAGATGGAAGAACGTTAAATTCATTGCCCTGGCCACCTGCAGAGCCTGTTCTTGTCCTCCGCTTTCCACGCCGTGGATATCCGGGGTCGGTGGTCCACATGAGAGACGCAATGCCGTTGTTGTATTATCATTGTTCTTCTACTTCTTCTTCTTCAAGCTTATTGTCCGTATGCAGTCTGACTATGGAAGATATTGGGCTCCTCACCCGCTCTACCCACATCAACGGCCTCCAGATGATTGGAGAATCAGACTCGTCGAGTTATTCCCGCTCGTGTCTTCCAACCCCTCGCTTAACGGCCCTAAATGGGAGTCCCACTGATACTATTCCGCACTACCTCTGTGGGAAAAACATAAAAGCCCAAGGGACAGTAATACCATTAATGAATTCCGATCTCAGCGCCATTTAACCCATCAAACTAGATCAGCAAAACCACATACCATAAGAGCTGTAGAGTTAAAGTGGATTGATGCGCAGAGCATCCTATTTTTTCTCCGTGGGTTTCCGAAACCCACCCTCAAAGCCTCGGGATGGACATGCTTCTCTGTCAGATTAAAATATGCATACTCGAGGACAACGCCACCGCTATCATCCATGGCTCCCGTTGGCGACCCGCGGGCCATTCTGGGGGCGCCGTTGCGGGGGATGGAGGCGCAAAGCCAGGGAACAAACAAAGTAAGAAACTCGTCGAATGAATGAACGTGAGCCTTGAGGGTTCTTCTTGCCAGCATCACAAAGGCTGCACGCGTGAGAAGATGGGTCGACTGGGGATAAATTACTCAGGAATGTCTCTGCGGGTCAGCCGAGATAAAGGATCGCGAGAAGACAGGACAGGACAGGACGATCTATCGGACTACTCCGTTAGATACGACCTACTTTATCATACTGTGCTACCCCTTTCGTCGTATTAAAGCGCTGATCCTCCTCCTCGTGCGGGACATTTCGTGCAACCTTCTCGTGCCCGCCTCAGGGATTGATTGCTTGATTGATCTCTCGGATTTACATCTTTCTCGTCTTCCAGAACAATCATCTCACCACCAGATCGAACCCACCATGGGCAAATCCGCTGAACTGGACGCGGAATCTCCGCCCGATTTCGTCGAGCATGTCTACGATCCTGCCGATGACAGGTCTCACCCCGGTGCCAGTGAGAAGTACAGCACCATCCGCGCCCTCGTCGAAGCTGATCTGCTCGATGAGCGATACGCGAAGACCAAGCGCGGTCTGAGCAGCCGCCACGTCCAGATGATGTAGGTCTAGGTCTCGTCCGTTGTGATTCTGCATGTACTCGCCTGTCGAGAGGCAAACGTGGTAATGAAATGAAATCCCCTCCAGGGCGCTGGGCGGCACCATCGGCACCGGTCTCTTCGTCGGCGCAGGTCGATCGCTGGCCATCGGTGGTCCAGCATCGCTGCTGATCGGATACGTCATCATCTCGGCCATGGTCTACTGCATCGTGACGGCCATCGCAGAAGTCGGCGCGTACATGCCCGTCCACGGCGGCACGATGAGTTACCACGGCTTCCGCTACGTCTCGCGCAGTCTGGGCTTCGCCATGGGCTACCTCTACTGGTACTCGCTGGGGATCTTGGTCCCCTACGAGATCACGGCGGCCTCCCTCGTCATCGATTACTGGCCGAACAATGTCCCCCTCGCCGTGTGGATCACCATCATGCTCGTCGTCATCGTGGCTCTCAACTTCCTGCCGGTCAAATTCTATGGCGAATCGGAATTCTGGTTCGCGGGGATCAAGGTCATCACGCTGGTGGGTCTGCTGCTTCTGTCGTTCATCCTGTTCTGGGGAGGCGGCCCCAACCACCAGCGCCTGGGGTTTCACTATTGGATGCATCCGCGGGCGTTCAACCCGTACCTGGTCGGCGGCGACTCGGGCCGGTTCGTCGGGCTGCTCTCGTGCATGGTCTCGAGTGCCATTGCGTTCATCTTCGCGCCCGAACTCATCGTCATCAGCGGCGGCGAGATGGAGTCCCCCCGGCGCAACGTCCCCAAGGCGGCGCGCCGCTACATCTACCGGCTGATCTTCTTCTACGTCCTCGCCGTCCTGGCGATCGGCGTGATCTGTCCCTCCGACGACAAGCGCCTGACCAGTGGTGGGGCCGGCGCCAAAGCCTCGCCCTTCGTCGTGGGCATCATGAACGCCGGCATCCCCGCGCTGGACAGCATCGTCAACGCCGCCATCCTCACCTCCGCCTGGTCCTCGGGCAACTCGTTCCTGTTCATGTCCTCGCGGTCCCTCTACTCGCTGGCCGTCTCGGGCAACGCGCCGCGCATCTTCAAAACCTGCAACCGCTGGGGCGTGCCCTACTACGCCGTCGCCGTGTCCGCGCTGTTCTCGCTGCTCGCCTATCTGTCCATCGGCAGCTCCTCGTCCGTCGTGTTCGGCTGGCTCGTCAACTTCACCAACACCTCCGGCTTCATCTCCTGGATCTGCTGCTGCATCATCTTCTTCCGGTTCCGGAAGGCGGTGCAGGTGCAGGGCATCGAGCAGCCGTACCGCTCCAAACTGCAGCCCTGGGGTGCGTACGTCGGCATCACCGGCGCGACCCTTTTCTGTCTCGTCAATGGGTTCACCGTCTTCTTCCCGTCGCAATGGTCGGTCAGCGGCTTCTTCACTGCGTATATCGGCATCCCGGCCTTCCTGGTGCTCTATTTCGGCCATCGCATCGTGTTCTGGAAGGATCCGTGGGCGTGGCGGCCCGAGGAAGTCGATATGCAGACTGGTCTGCAGGAGGTGCTGGCGGCGGAGCGGCCGCCCAGAGCGAGGGATACATGGTGGAAGAAGCTCCTGCTCGTTGTGGAGTAGGAGGGCAATTTGGTAGCTGAGTTGATGTTATGGCTTATGATGTGGAATATGATGTGGAATATCACTAGCCACATGAAATTTATATGTGTTGATATATAACTAACTTGATATCGTGGCACGGTCATCTTTTCTCTTGAAAAAGATGGTAGAGATGATTCTTCGAGATGAAGGATCTTCTTTCCTGTTATGTAGATGAATCCTGAGACGCATCATTGCCATTTCCTGTTATTCCACGAGTCTATGGAGAAGTAGCGACACACCCTGCAATGGTCCAGTTCAATCATCCACTCAGCCATCGAATGCCTTCAGTTATAGATCGAATTCTGCTTCGGTCCATTTGTCCTTGCATGGGAGCGATTTGCCTGAGGCATCGCTGCACATGACATGACGTCATTGCTGTCGCACAGAATGTTCTGGCAGGAGCCTCAGGCATCGACAGGCGATTCTCCAGGAGGAATTGCAGTAAAGGCAAAGGTGAGAAAGTGGCGACTTGCTCTATTCTTCACTGACGGCTATCATTGGACCATGGAATCATCGCACACATCAATATTCGAAGCCAACAGCCCCGAGAAATCGCTCCACGCCACTGACGCAGACACGTCGAAGCCGAGAAGAATTGCCGACCCAGTCCGTCCGTCTGGATCGCCGACTCGGCCCTGGACGGTCTCTTTTCTGGTCGTCTGACCTGGTCCTCCTCTACCAATGCTCGGCAAGCCGAATGGCCGGCTGGACCATTCAGTCCGTCATGGAGGCGAACACTGGCCGTGACAATGTGAAGGACTGCACTTGAATACCACGAGGACGTCTGGGGCATCCCATCATTTGGGCCTCCGCCTACTTCCGCTGACCAGGCCGACATCTCCGTGGGAGCCCCGTGGAAATGTTGGACAGACCAGGGGAAGAATCGAATCGCAATGCCGAGTCGCCTCTCGCACACACACATCCCGAGCTGTGAAAATGCCTCGCTGGTGGGATCCATGGATACCGGTGCTCTGACAAGCAGTGCAATTCGTCCCTTTTAATGAATTTGATCAGGGCACTGGAAACCTGGCGAGCAATCATCGTTCCCCGTCGATCAAGCTAATTCACCCGGGATCCAGTAACATGTCGTCTTCCTCGAATGATGTCCCAGACGAGACAAATTTCCTGGCCGATCCATCCGGCCTGCCCACAAACGATCGTCGTCATCCCACGGACTGGTTCTCCACGTCCTGCCTGTTCCTGGATCAAGGGTGCATTTCGGTTATATATTTTTTTTCTTCTTCCTTTTCCCACTGCCACTTCTTAAGCATTGCTTACCTCTTCTTCTCTATCTTGTTCCTGATTATTACCTTTTC
>JSYV01000543.1:0-12659 GCA_000787455.1 Evansstolkia leycettana | reverse complement strand
CCCCCCCCCCCCCCCCCAAGATTGGGTTTCATGGCTAGTACACGAACAAGCGAAACGAGAAGCCAGTCATAGCACATCAGTCGTCGTCTCGCCCACCATGGGGACTGAATCTTCTGCTCACCATGGGGAATCCATCACCCCAGCTGCTCCCGCAGCCCAGCTGGCGGTGCCCCCAGCTGAGACGCCCAGCAGTGAGTCTCTGCCATCGCAAAAGCCCGTAGAAAGAGGCGTCAACACCCCTATCCCTCGCGTGACCCTGCGCTCCTTCGTCATGGGCGTCTTCGTCTCGATGGGCGGGTTGCTCTTCGGATACGACACCGGCCAGATTTCGGGCTTCTTGTCCATGTCGGACTACCTGCAGCGCTATGGACAGTTGAATGAAAAGGGAGAATATTACTTTAGCAACGTCCGCTCGGGCTTGATCGTCAGCATGGTATGTCTCGTCCAATGATCCTTGCTTCCATCTATACACTGTGCTGACCAGTTTTATGGTATAGCTCTCCATTGGAACTTTGATCGGTGCCCTGGCAGCAGCGCCGATTGCCGACCGGATCGGCCGCAAATGGTCCATCACTGTTTGGTGCGTGGTGATGATGGTCGGGTTGATCGTCCAGATCTCCGCCCCTGCCGGTCACTGGTATCAGATGGTGGTGGCTCGCTGGGTGACGGGACTTGGCGTCGGAGGGAACTCCTTGGTCGTGCCGATGTATCAGGGCGAGAGCGCTCCTCGTCACGTTCGTGGTGCAATGATCAGGTATGAAGACAGTCTTCGGCTGGCCCGGTTCCTTGAAATCATGACTGACATCTCTACTAGTTGCTACCAACTATTCGTGACCCTGGGAATCTTCCTGTCCAATTGTATCAACCTCGGCACCGAGCATCTCAAGGACACCACCGCTCAGTGGAGAATCACCCTGGGTTTGACCTTCCTGTTCGCTCTGATCCTCGGCGGTGGCATGGCCTTCTTCCCCGAGACTCCTCGCTACGATTTCCGCCATGGCCGCGTCGACGCCGCTCGCCGCACCATGTCGAAACTCTATGGCATTCCCGAGAACCATGTCCAGATCCTCCGCGAACTCGAGGAGATCAAGGAGCAACTCGAGGCCGAATCGCAGACCCAGACGTGGCACGAGATCTTCACGGCCCCGCGCATGGGCTACCGGATCATCTTGGGTGTCGCTCTGCAAGCGCTGCAGCAGCTGACGGGCGCCAATTACTTCTTCTACTACGGAACCACCGTCCTGCAGGGCGCCGGTATCTCCAACAGTTTCATCACCCAGGTCATCCTCGGTGCCGTCAACTTCGGAACAACCTTTGGTGGATTGTACGTGATCGAGAACTTTGGCCGCCGCAAGTCCCTGATCGCGGGTTCCGTGGTCATGTTCATCATGTTCATCATCTTCGCCTCCGTGGGCCACTTCGCCCTCGATGTCAAGGAGCCCACCAATACCCCAGCCGCGGGCAAGGGCATGGTCGTCGTCGCATGTCTGTTCATCACCGCCTTCGCTATGACATGGGGTCCGATGATCTGGACTATCGTCGCCGAACTGTATCCCTCCAAGTACCGTGCGCGGGGCATGGCGCTCGCCACCGCGTCGAACTGGCTCTGGAACTTCCTGATCGGTTTCTTCACCCCCTTCATCACGGCCAAGATCGACTTTGCGTACGGCTATGTCTTCGCGGGTTGTCTGTTCGTCGCGGGGCTGGTCGTCTACCTCTGCGTCATTGAGGGCAAGGGCCGTACTCTCGAAGAGCTCGACTTCATGTACGTCAATAAGGTCGCGCCCTGGAAGAGCAGCAGCTACGTGCTTCCTCCTCGGCATGAATGGGCGGATGCCGTGGAGCTCTCTCAGACACCCGTCGACAATGCTTATGCTCGTAAGGATGAAGAAGCCACTCATGCGGAGAACGCATGAGCGGATTCGTTTCTTTAGATGTTGTTGTCTATGGGAGTCGATCTTTCCCTTTGTCTTTCTGTTTTCGTGTATTGCATAGGTACTTGCATTGCGTCCTGTCTATCGCATCGACCAGATCGTGTCATGATCGTCAATGATTGCATTGTTGGTCATGAGTTATATGTATTATGTGAAATTCTTGGGAATAGAAAATCGAATTATCCCGTTACGGATACTTCAAGTGTTCATCAATACCAGTCGTCCAAGCCATCTCTACTACAGTACATGTCCTCCAACATTTTGACCAGAGTTTATACCAATCCAACCCCTTGACCCCACCCTCTATGACTTCAATCCTGATCTTCAGCAATTCGTATGATCTCTATTAGATCATGACTTCGTGTTAAATTCAACTCATATTTCTTGTCTGTCTGATTGATCCAGTCGACCACAAAGTCGATGACGTAGGTGACTGAGGGTTCCCGCATCTCGAAGAGGACGTTGGACATCCTCACCTCACCTCACCTCATATTCACTGCAAATGAGTCGTGATGAGAGAAAAGAGACACATCGTCCTGCGACAGACCGCAGGCGCTATCCAGTCCAATGGACACCCCTCGCAATGAGCGCATCCCTGTCCATCCAAACTTCCAGGATGACCAACTCAAGTGACTCCATTGTTCATTGCACAAGAGGCCATCTGCGCGTATCACATCAGCACCATCTATGATGCCTGTCCTCGATACCTTTTCTACGCCTTGATCCTCGCGAGCTGTCTGACGCGCTGGACGGGATGGTGGCTCTCCTCGACCTACGCTGGGACGGCTGCGTTTCAGGCATTCATTCTCGTCGCTAGTGCGCCCAGATCCCCAGACCCCGGTCCCGTCACGATCCCCTTCGTGTCTGACAATTCCAGTCTGTCCGATAGCTTCCCTGGACTAGTGACCGGCCGAGACACGGTCACCGTGAACCCGGCGGCTCTGGAGCTGGATGCGGATGCCGTCCTGGCCATCGTGGTGACCAGCTATCTGGTCTTTCTGCCTCTCCAGTGCTGGTCGAGCGTTCTGCATTTTTGCGGACAACTACACACCTGGACCTCAATGAATACGGTTGGAGAATCGGTTGGGACCATAAGTAAAGGGACGGGGGAATAACAGCCAAAGAGCAATGCTTGAGAATGGTGCCCAGTAATTGCGTTCATCTTCTTATTGCGATATGAACTATCATGTATGGAGGAGATTCTTCATCTTCTCAATCTTGCACTCCTTCGTCCAGATATTTCTACTCCATTGGTAAGGACGACTACTAACGAATATCTTGCTACGTCTTCGGACTCGATTGGCTTCATATTGAAACCAATTCTGTTGGTAGTACGACTTCTCGCACAGTTTGATAGTCGTGATATCAGAGTAAAGAGACGGGATATTCAATCTGCTTCTTATGATTTAACACGCCAGATTCGAGAGAAACTACATACTAGTATTTCTGATCCAGGGATTGGTTGGACTATGCGACTGTGGCACAGTGCTCCATTCGAATTCCGATTCCCCGCAAGACGGCTCCATCCCACTGACCGTTGGACACGTCGAGACAATCCGATTTGACCAGTGACAGCTGCTCCCATGGCGCCGTCGATACTAAACTGGAGTTACCGTTGGGCTAGGACCTTTTGATACTGTTAGAACCTTCGACTCATTAGCGGGTCGAATGAAGCGACCAAATGACAAGCACGAGCGCGCAGCTCGACAGTGCGCAATGGGCATCCAGTTCTCGTCTCTGGCATCTGCTGTTTTCGATCACCATTGTTTTATCTGAGCAGATGCATGGAATACGTTTCCAGGAAGAGATCACTCCGAAACCCAACTTGGATGGCAAGATCAAGCCAAGCAGCCGAATGAGAAACGGATCTCTTGCTCTTGTCCGCCTGTGAACGACAGTACTAGTAATTATCCCACACATCATGGGCTTACCCGACCCTCCAGACAGGGATGAGACAAACCGTCGTGGCGCCGGTATGAACCACTCGCCCATGGATTGAATCGAATCCTTGTCGGCGGACGAGGATTGGCTGCTTCATATGAGAGATGACGGCCACCTTTGATCGTCAATCTTTTCTTCGAGTTTCTCGTCCGCAGCCGTCAGTATCTGTCACGCTCTCCAACAGAAACCCAGCACAAAATGGCTGCCTCTTCACCCTCGACCGAAGCAAATGAAGCTGAACCCGCACGCATCGGCTCAGAAAACGACTCCACATTCGACGAGAACACAGATCTGTCAAGATACACAGCCTCGCTGATTTCCGAAGTGCAGGATTACAAATACGAGAATGGACGTCGCTACCACTCCTACCGAGAAGGCCAGTACGTCCTCCCCAACGATGAACCGGAGCAAGATCGCCAGGACCTCTTGCACCATATTCGCACTCTCATGCTGGACGGTGCCTTGTTTCGCGCACCTCTCCAGAAGGACATCGGGCGCGTGCTTGATATCGGTACGGGCACTGGGATCTGGGCGATTGATCTGGCCGACATGTACCGAGGCGCAGAGGTGATTGGAACCGATCTGAGCCCGATCCAGCCATCGTGGGTGCCGCCAAACGTCCAGTTCTATGTCGATGATGCCGAGTCTCTCTGGATGTTCAGCAGCGCTGCGCCGTTCGATTTTATCCATGCGCGCGATCTCAGCGGTTCGATTGCCAATTGGCCACGCCTGATCAGCCAGGCGTACGACAATTTGCGCCCTGGGGGTTGGATCGAGCTACAGGAGTTTGAAATGAAGTTCAAGGCGGACGATGAATCGATGAAGTTGGCTCCGAAGTTCACGGAGCTGGAGGCGCTGCTCAACAAAGCAAGCGAGAATTTCAACCGGCCGATGGATGTTGCCGAGGGGCTCAAGCAGAGGCTGATTGATGTCGGATTTGAGGATGTGCACGATGACATCTACAAGGTCTGCGAGCTTTGTCTAGCCCTGCGTCTTCGGCATGCTAACATCGAGTGCCCCTCTAGATCCCCATTTCGACCTGGCCCAAAGATAAACGCTTGAAAGAGATCGGTCGATGCAACCAAGCGGCCATGCTAATGGGCCTTGAACCGTATGCGCTGGCGTTGTTTACTCGCGTTCTGGGATGGAGCCAGGAAGAGACAAGGGTTTTCCTGGCTGCTGTGCGTAAGGAGCTGAAAGATCCGAATCTGCATGCCTACGGTACCTACCACGTCGTGTATGGAAGAAAGCCCGAGAAGTATGAATGACCTAAACGTGGGAAACATCGTGACGAACGCTATGCATAGTTCTTATGTCCAAAGTACCCTTTATCTCTGTGATGCATCAGTCATAGACCAAGATATGCTCGAAGCATAGCCCTCCTGCCTGTAGCTGTCTTGATTGTCTGTTATACAAACCGCACAGGCAAGACCGCCTGTCGAGGCGCAGCATGAGAATCACTGTGCTGATAATGGACCACGGTACGAGAGATGGACGTAGCATGAGCTATCCATGACAGGCTCAGTGCTATTTTGTGAAGAACAAGTACCAATCTGCGTGCTCAAATCCATTCCAGTCTGCAAAGCAGAAGAGTCTGACATGCTTCCCGCAAAACTACCAGCTTCGAGTGTAATTCCAGTAATTATGTATCTTGGTTATTATCCCAATGCTATCAATCCGATGATTAAACACTGTATACATGTGCAAGAAACAAACGCGCTGACCAATCTATGCCCGAGTACTATAACGCCCATATGAGAACCAGTCAAGCGAATGAGACACTCTCTTAGAGAGCAAGCTTAATAGTTAAACACCATCAGAGACGGATTCAGCAACAATGGCAGAAGCGCATGCGAAGATAGAGTCACAGCCATGGGCACAACCGCCGCAACCTCCGTGATCTCCCACCCTCTCGGCGCAAAGCAGCCCAGGTATATTATACCAACGATCAGCGGAAACACGACAGCATACATCCACTTGAAGCTCTTGAAGATCTTGGGCATCTCCTTGAAGAAATTGGAGTCGTCCTTCTCCTTGGCCGTCGTGCCCCATTGCATGTTGATCCGGAACATGTGCGCAAGGATCGCCATCGAAAGATGGAAGGAGAGGCCGCCGAAGAAGATGACCAGCATGGGCATCCATTTGAAGTTCTCCAGGAGCGCGCCCCAGAGGGTTTTCTCGGAGAGCCGGTAGCGGACGATGGCGAGGCAGACGTTGCCGAGGAGGGAGAAGACGACGACGAGACTGAGGAAGACTGCAACGCTATTAAACCCTGTGGATAGATGAGTTTAGCGTGGATGTTGACATACGTTTCCAGGACTCCATGTAGAATTTATCCAAGTAGCCGTTGAACCAGCCGACGAGGAAATAGTTCAGAACCGTCAAAGGGAAACCGGAAGCCAGCGCGTAGTCTGCAGCCTTCGTTAGCTGTATGCTGGACAGCAATTCCATAAGTGCCAGCTTACAGGAGGAGATGTATCCCAGGATGGTGATCTTCGAAGACAATTGGAGATTGCACCATAGGAAGGTCATGAACAGTCTGGTGAACGGACCTTTCCACAGCCAGGTATGGATGGGATTGAAGACCAGTTCATTGCAGCCGTATGCATACCTAGAAGATCATTAGAATTGTCTGATCGATGTGCCCGAGAGTTCGATGCTTGGTAGTACATACTTCTCCCAACGGGTAAGCTCATCGTAGATGGTTAGAGAGACACCCTCCTTGAACTCGTCGCCGTGATAGCTGGCCAGGCGGACAACATTCTCGGCAATCTGCAGGCGAAGAGCAATATCAAAGTCCTCGGACACGTGGCTCTCGGACCAGTAGGCAACGTATCCATCGTCTTGTCGGCCGACAGATTGAACGGCTAGAGAGACGTCAGAAGAGGCTGGCGAAATGTGAAGGGAAGGGACCAACCTTTCCAGCGAAGGAATGCATTGTGTCCGACGAATGGTGCGTCTCACCACTGCCCACGGAGAATCGGATCGCGCTGTAAATCAGGTTCGTGAAGAAGGTGATACCGTTCTCAAAGTAGTCCCACGACACTTGCATGACCCCAGTCGAATGTTGCACGATAGCGACCTCAGGGCTGAGGAACATTTCAGCGGCGCCGTAGAGCAGGCAGTCGACGGGCTGGATATAGATAGAGAGAGTTAGCAGGTGGAGTTTGAATCCCAGGCAGTTTTGGCAACGTACAACTCTGATGTCGGAATCAACGATGAGGATATACTCTCCAATACGAATATCGCCACCAGCCTTGATCCTGCTGTCAGACTCGAGCACGCGCGACAGTGCCTGCTGGTAGTAGGTCTCCTCTTGCGGATCGATCATGTCGGACTTTTCCAGCGTCTCTGCGAGCATTCCAAGAAGCTCGTCCTCGACTCTGTTCGCGACGTTCAACGCAAAGTTCATGTTCGAGGCTTTCTTGAACTTTCCTTTACGCACGTAACCGCATTCGCTGTTGTTCTTCGGTCTAGCAACCCACGCAATGTTGTTGTCGTGGTAGAAGTTGATGCGCTCCTGCTGCTGCTCCTCGGTCATATACGCGAAGCCGCCGTCGTTGACGAAGATTGTTGCGCTTCCTACGCAAGATTAGATGGATGGAGAATGATTGTCACGCCGTAGAACACCAACCTCCGTGAGACTCATAGTGCGAAATGGCAGCCTTCAAACTCGTAATGGTCGGAATAATCACACCGTTCAAAGATTCCGTGTACACCGGCATCTGAATCGTGATGCGTGGCGGCTTGAATCCCTGAGTATACGCATGCGCCAGATTCGGGCGAATGGCTGAGTAGAACCTCGTGTTCGTCTTGAGGGTCTTGATGGGACCCACAGCTTGGAAAAGATCGGTGAAAATGACAATGACAAAGAAAATGCTGAAGAGCATGAAAATGGGCAGTGTCGCGAGCAATGCCGCGCGGATATAGTTGCCATCAGTGAGCATTTCGAACAGCACGTTGGAGATGCCAAACCCCATGATCAAAGTGATAATCAAGAACATGCCGAGCCCGACGAAGACTGCACTCGTCAGTGCCAGGGGTCTGTCCAGCGATTCGATGGGCTTTCCGGCCTCTTCGTCGGTGGCTTCGGCGACGTCAGGCGTGGGCTCCGTGGTTTCTTTAATCCACTCCGGTTGAAGCTGATATGTTGATGCCGCGGGTGACGTGACGATTGATTGTGTTGCCGTTCTGGCAGGCGTGGGCGAGATGAAGAGAGAGGCAGACGTGCCGCATATCTATACCGGAAACCCAGTGAGCCAATCCACCGCAGGCAGCGTAAACGAGAGGGAGGGTCCATACCAGCGCAAGCAGCTTGGCTTCCACCGCCGCACCGTGGATGAGAATCTTGTCCAACTCATCATGCCACACCAACAGCAGACGTTGTTCCCGAATCAACGCTGCGTATTGGAACTTCTTGACCGTGCTTGATGTGCGAGAGGCAATATCTGACAAGGACGAGATGATCTGCACTTGATATCCGTTGGGCAAGAACAGTTCCGTCTGGTGTGGTTGTAAGGAGGACAGAATGATCTTTGTCGTCTCGGTCGACATGGTAAATGCAACCTCGATGTTCATTTTCTGGACTGCCGCAAGAAGGACTGGCTGAACTTGCTCTGGCTCGCAGATGTAGGTGCCGCGAGACTTGCGGAGAAGCAGTCCATTGCACTCGTTGGCCGATTTCGTGGAAGGGGAGATCCATTGATTTGCGGTCAATCTCGCATGGAGGTATTTGATGATCTGCAATTGCAAAACCAAGCGTTAGCCCATGATCCCTCGTGGACTTGGACAGGCATCATCACGAACGGCTCTATATTTCGACGCTTCATCAATACTCGCGGTAGTCAGGCGACTTTCGTGGCCCGGATAGAGTCCAAACCGATTGGACGGTCCTTGGACAGACGAGATGTCTGAATCTCTGAGAGACCGAGACTCAGGCCGTGATGCTGGCACTGATCCATCTGCACTGGGAGACAAGCTATGCGACGCGCTATGCGAAGCACTATGTGAGACCCTAGGTGACTTGAATCTCGACTTGAAGGCGTCAAAAGGCATCTTGTCTGGTGTCCCTTGACGTCCTCAAGAAGTCTGCAGAGAGATTTGACAACGGAGGACAGAAACCTCAAGCATTGATGTCTCTGGAGAAGCACCAAGATCTTATCGAAACTCAGACGGGCCAGACGCAGAACCTTATGACCAAAATGGATGTGTTAGGCGAGCAGATCGAGCCTCAATCGAGTCATGGCACAGTCGATACGACGACTTCTGGATATTCTGACCGATTCACAAATGCATCTTGTGAACCAGTCGCTTCAACACTGGCACTATGTTAGGGTCTTCGTATCTCCAGCCCGGTGAATGGCTATATGGGGACAGACTCTGCTGCGTAGACACCTCAGATACACTCATGTTCAGCCCTGCGAAGCTATCTTTCTCTCCACGAAACCAAGTTCTCTCGAGCCTCGGAGCCGGAGGGTCCAGCTTATCCTTTCAGCCGCCATCGCAGTGGTACATCAGACTATTGATGTCTGCTGCGCCACGTGGATGGCCGGGAATTTGTGAGAAAGGCCAATACGTTCTCCAAAAAAGGTGGTTCTCGGCAGTGAGTCCCTTTGACGAAGGGCTGTGATACTTGGCCTGTATCCACCGGTGACATCGAACTATTCTTAGAACCGGAAGACTGGCCGACATTGATACTGCATGCCAGTTCTGGCCGTCGTATCTCAATCTGGAACAGGAGGCCAGACGTGGTGGTTTTCAAAGGGTCCATAACGACCATGCCGCTAGCTCTGGACACTACTGCATCCCAGAAAGGTAGCGAGAGGAGAGGCAATTTACAACTTCGTAAGGCAGTAACCTTTAGGCAAAAGAAACTCTCAATTCCCCTTTACGCAAGACATCTGCAAGAGAGACTAGTCTCAACAGATAAAGACGAGATCGACTGCATCCATGTCGAGGTGTACGATTGAGCTCTCCGAAGCCCAGAGTGCATGATTCAGTCTTCAGGAACAGGAAAAGCAAAGAAAAATTGAGGCGTCTCAGGAGTGTCGACTGTACGGAGTACCAAAAGAACAAAGGAAAGGGGGAAAACAATAGAATTCCCCCCGGGCGATAGCCGTGTTGCGAGGCTCTCAGGGACCCCTGCTCATTCTGATCCTATTGGGCCAATGCAAGAAAAGCCTTAATGGCGCTGACGATGTATATACATCAGTAGACTTCAGCCTCCAGGACCGGCCTGAGGGCTCTGAGCGGTAAATTCCAAATACACAGCGACACGCCCGACAGTCGCTATCTGCTCTGCCTGGATAAAATGCCATAGGCCTGGCCCTGTTGCTTTGCTGCCGTTAAGCTCACTGGCGTCTCGCACTACTGCAATTGAGAGGGTTGAGGACATACGTCTGATAGTTCTGACAGGAAGTAGAGTAAGAGATAGCGACCGACACTCAGCAATCAGTGTTGATTCTGGCAAATCTGACCCTGCGTGCTCAGGGTAGGATGGGCCGAAAATTAGCGCTGTTGGTGCTGACTGGAAAGCCACGAAGCCAAGTCATGGCGATGCAAAGTGATTGGCGATGTTTGACAGGTCAGGGCATCGACGGTTTTATCCGTAGACTCCACGGCCCAATCATACGGATCGCGAAAAGCTTCGGCTTGTCCACGAAAGCTTAGTCGGGAGAGTAAGAGAGATCACTCTCAAGGCATGCCGTGCTGTACCAAGTGCATTTTCTTGCTCGAATTGACAGGTGTCGCTGCTCCCATTTGAGCCATCTATCCACTAAGTCAGTTTGCAGATTGTCGAGGAATTGATATGTTCTTCTGGCGAGAAAATCCTGCAAGCTTATCTCGAAGGGACTAATTGACTGGTCAATGCAGCCATCGAGACTAGCGCAGGATGCAGAAAACGTCACTGTGAAGCGACAACCACCGATTGGTCCATTTGAAGCTGATCGATCTCTCGACCAGATGCGAACGATCGAAGAGGCTCTTGAACCGACTCCTGTACGACTGCAGCCTCGCCAGATGGCAATGAAGTTACCAAGAATGAATGACTCTCATAATCTCAGGTTCCGAATTCCAAAGGCATGGTGCTAGGCTGACTCGTTCAATTGTCAAGGATCGCGACAGCTGGTCAATAGATAGTACAGCCTCGTCCAGATTGCAAAACCAGTTCCCCATGTTGCGAACTAGGATGCTCATTAAGCGCTGTTTGGCGCATTTCTTTCGCGGCGTGTCCACTGAACCCGGCTATGACTTCCAGTAAATGGCAGTCCCTCTCGCTTAGATTAACCCCAGATGAACGCTTTGTCTCTAGTTACTCTACTTGGTGATACATGCACGATACACGGTGTTTGCCCTGTCCTGAATCAGGCGAAGGAGCTGAATCCAGATGGTCCGTGGCGATGGGCTCGTCGACATAGACTAGGCCAGCCCTAAAAGCATAATCGGAACTTCGTAACTAGATCTGTCGGCATATAGAGCATAAAATGTTGTATCTTGGAAAAGCTCAGTCAATATAATAATTGTGGTTCCAAGTCCCTATCGTTGTTCGACCTCACCATCCCGAGAGTGACAACAACTTGCACAATGGAGAAAGAGAAATATCCCGCAGAGAGCCAAAATCCCTTCTCGGACAGCGCAGCTCCCTCTCGCGCCGACTCTTTCTATTCACGACGTTCGGATATAGCTCGTCAGCCTCCGAAGCGCAGGTTCGAGCGTTACCGGTTGAGAGGGGAATATGAGAAACTATGGGTCAATGACAAGAGATTGAAGAGAACACGCTGCGGCAACTATATCATCTGGGGCTTTATTGCTGCTGGTCTAGCCCTGAGTGCGTTCATCAACTTCTCTGCCTCGCGGAAAGTGCCGAAGCATCAGGTACGTTAGATCTGTGAGCCAGCGTTAAGTGTCAGGCAATGCTCATGCAGTATTCGATGTAGTACTGTCTCGTTCTCGACGACTCATTCTCGACTCTTGATGCTGAAGTATGGAATCGTGAAGTTCAGGTCTGTCTCCTTGTTCTTACATTGCTATGAAGACACACTCAGATCGTCTAGGTCAATGGCTTCGGTACTGGTTCCTTTGACTGGACCACGACAGATGACAGGAACGCCTTCGTTGACGCAGAGGGCCTTCACATCGTTCCGACATTAACAAATCAGACCACCTCGATTACAGATGCCGAGATCTTCAACGCATACACCTTGAACCTAACCAAAGCAGGCGGCGACGGGTCGTGTACAGGCACAACTAACGCCGATTGCTCAGTCCGTTCCAACAGCACGCTGGGATCGGTGATTCCCCCGGTCCGGTCGGCAAGGCTGAATACAAAGGGCAAAAGAAGTATTCTCTATGGTCGCGTCGAGGTTGTGGCGAAGCTGCCTGAGGGAGACTGGCTGTGGCCGGCTATATGTGCGCGAAGAAAGATTGGTTTCTCGGAGTGCATCAGAGACAAACGATCAATCGCTCTAGGGATGATGCCCGTCAACGACACCTACGGGCCCTGGCCGGCGTCGGGGGAGATCGACGTTGCGGAGAGTCGAGGAAACGACGTCAGCTATCCTCTAGGAGGCAGGGATGTCATGTCCAGTTCCATTCACTGGGGTGATTCGATCATGACAAGTGCCGATGGTCATGTCACATTTAGCGAAGACCATTAAGGAGAAAAGACCCTGACAATCCTTTCCTTTGCCATAGGGCCAACCCCCCAGACGGATTCGTTTTGGCGATCGACGCGGGGCAAAGCGCTGCGCAGAACAGACTTTACGAAAGGATTCCATACTTTCG
>JSYV01000542.1:0-13004 GCA_000787455.1 Evansstolkia leycettana | reverse complement strand
GGGGGGGGGGGGGGGGGGGGGGGACAATTGACTTAACTACTGATGATGATGCGTTTTAGGCATGGAATGGTCCGAATCCTACCTCTACACCTATGTCGACAACCCGCTCCAGCAGGTCATGTATATCGAGTTCCAGAAGGATACAACCATGTGGGAGAAGGGTTATTTTGCCGGAGAAACCGTCAATTCTTCCTTGCTCGTTGACCCTTGGTCCCAGACAGGGAGACCGAACACCCCGTTCGACCAGCCTTTTTACCTGATTCTCAATGTCGCTGTTGGGGGCACGAACGGATTCTTTGAAGACGAATCGGTAAGATCCACTCGATCCGACTTGTCCCTCTGGCGATTGCTAACACGTCTCTGCAGGAGACAAACCGTGGACCGACGCTGGCCATGCCGCGTCCGATTTCTACAAGAGTAAGCCCGTCCCATTTGTAACTTGCCTCAGCAGACCTAACTCCGTGTGGCAGGTGTCGATAAGTGGCTCCCAACGTGGCCAAACGACAACAACAAGCGAGGAATGACGGTCAAGTCAGTCAAGATGTGGCAGCAGGGACCTTGCGGCTGAGGGGCGAGAGGGACGTTCTCAGCGAGTTTCTTTTGTCTTTCTTTCAATTAATTAGTACTTTTTTTATGACGGAATGTAACCATAGCACCCAATCGCTGCACGGAACTAGACGAATCATTTGTTGTACAAGTCAGTCGTGAGCTGTCTAAACTCCAATTGATCGAAGCTTAGCTTGTAATGGAGACTTTCGCAATGCATCAGACGGAAAAGTCCCCGGCCAGATTGACATCGGAGAGTGGTCCGAGGGAACCTTAGACAGGAAGCAGACTGCTGCTGCCTTTCGTTGTGCTTGACTAGATTCGGACAGGCTGGGCAGTGCTCAGGACAGTTTTTAGCGACAATGCGAGAGAAAAGGTCTGTGTTTTTGTCTGCATTCTGTTCCTTTTCGGCGTTCGCCTGCACTAGAAGACTTACTAGTGAAAGCTTGCTTACCAGAACAATCGAATCGGCTATGGTTAATCAAGTCTGGCTGACAGGGATGGTCCTCTGAAATCGGGACATCCTGGCAGTCTTATCCTGTGTCTTCGATTCATATGAGGTCATTCGAACTGTCTGACATGGGGTTAGTCATGTTGAGTGACATTTGCTCCGAGATGAATCTTTTCTTATCTCATGCACCGTCCTCAAATTTGACCAGGATTCATTCCCATTACCGAGGTATCTGTACTCCGTGAGGCTACTAAGACTACTACTTAATAGTCATGTTTGTTGGCGCTGTCTTTGTTTGCCCTCGGTTGAGGCAACCCATGGACAGAAACCTGGCCACTCCTGTTGTTTTCCTTATCTTGCCCCTGAAGTTTGGACTGGTCAGTGGAAATTTAAAGCGACAGAGCTACCTAGGTAGTTATTTGCGGAGCGAAGCGAAGCAAATTAATACTCTTCCAAGTTTTGAGGATTCTCTGCAATCTGATTGGTCAATGGAGCCACTCGTAACGTGACCACCCAAGACCTAGCCCTATAGCTATTCCCTTTTTAGCTAGCTCTATCAAAATATACCTGCTCTATACATTCTATTCGAGGATACATTTGAGCACAAATTTGAGCATCCATTCAAGCATCCATTCATATACATTTAACCAAATTCAAGCATACATTTGATTCGCTCCGCAATGATTTGGCATTCATGCCACAGTGGTATTTTATAATATGGCCTGGTAAATGCTTTGGATGTAGCACTTACAGACCCTGAAGCTGCTATGAAGGAGAACCTGGTGAAGACCTTGGACGAGTTGAGTGAGCTTGGCGCGGACGACGACACAGATCAGGCGAATTCAAAGTCCCGATCGAAGCCTGACGTGGAGATCCCAAACTATTGCTGTAGACACCGAGTTCTTCAGTGGCATAAACTAGTATTCTTTGCAACAGCAGGGCGAGCTTGGACTACCTTGATAATCCAGCGGTCTTTCAGTCATTCGATATACACACTTCTATATACTCCGTGCATATATATATATATGTATATTCTTCTGGTCTTTGCTCTACGACATGCATGTGATTAGCTATGATGCCCTGAATGATCCACGGTATGAAGGGATTCTCTCAAGTTCCATGTCTCAAGCCCTCGCTATGTCTCTCTTCGTGTAATCTTTGACCATGATTGTGACCTCGGCAGGGATGCCTGAGGTTTGCTGGACAAAACCGTCTCCAAGGTAAACAACACAAGATCCATTCTTCAAAATCGTTGTTGATCAATCCAGGGAACTTTGGGCAATTGCACTCACGGAAACATCTAGTTGACTATATTTTCATGACTTGAAATCACGACGTAGGAATCTCCTTGAGAATGGATTTTGGAAACTCGGAAAGTCCAGGAAGAAGGCCAGGCTTTTGACTCCTCAACCCTTCCTCTACCTTGTTCCTGTTACACAATTGGATCAATTACCGTGTGAACTGACCCAAAATAATGCCGAAGTCCTTGTAACCCTCAAATTTGCTAATTCACTCCTACGCTGGTAATATCAACAGTGCATCAGACGATGCCTTGCCAACAGCAATCGTCAATTCTACAGATCCTGCTGAACTACCTAGTAAAGATTCGCCTGCTGGCCTAGATGGCCCGAAAACAAGACATCCCGTCCAGGATCATCAGGCAGAGTAATCCCATAGTACCTCTGAAATGTATCCTGTATCACATCGTAGCAAGCCCCGAATCGCAGGAGCTTCATATTTTTGAAGTCAAACATCGTCGAGGAGGGGCGTGGGTAGTTGAATGGCCGTCGGCCGTAATTGATCACGATATCTGCAGCGGCGATGATCTCTGGTTCGATGTCTTCGACCATACATTTTGTCCCTTTGCCGGTCAGGTTCGCTGAGGAGCCCATAAGGGGCAGTCCAGCCTCCGTCGCCAGCCGTGAGAGCTCATCCTGAAATTTACCGCCGTTGACAAGCATTGAAAGAGTCCCATCAACAGAGCTTTGCCTCAGGGTATCCATCCCCAGTTTCTGGATGATTGGGTGATCTTCGTGGAAAGGTGCAACGACTCCCAGGGGCATATCCAGATCGACCGTCAGCAATTTGACCATTCCTGCTTCCCGGGGTGGGAGAACGTGCAGTATCTGATGAAGAGCATAACTGCCGATCATGGCATGCTTCTTGTGTGGTTTCCGTTGCTTCGCTTCGAATACGCGCTGCAATGCTTCAGGCTGAATGGCAACGACGCCATATCCCACACTGGCAGGGATGATGGCAACTCCTCCGTCCCAGAGAACTTCAAACACGCGAAGTGCATCGCGTTTGATATCGAGAATTTGCTCTGGTTCGGCCATGAGTAAAGTTAAAGCGGACTATGGTCGCGAGTTTCCTGAGGGATTGATCGATGCAGTGTACAATGAGATTCATGAATCACGTTGGAAGCAGACCCCAATCCCTCGTCCGGTATATGTAGCGAGGGGATTGCACGGCACAGGAGCGTGATCCGTCTCGTTCATACACAGACTAGCCTATTGTCCTACACCACATGCGAGCTGCCGCCGACTGTTCGTCTCTATTATGTCCACTCAAAGGCTCACCAATGTGTAACCTGTCAGCATCTGCCACTCATGATGAATGATGGAACCCTCCATGGATGATTCCCGGGGCAAGATACACAGAACAGCACGGTGTGGTCTGGCAAGATGGAAAACGCGGAATAGGAGGAAGGGATTTGGTAGGTATGGCATCAAGCTCTGCATCAATCAAGAGATATCTGAGATGGCCGTACGTGTGGAGTATGAGCAGTGGCCATCATCATCATCAAGATTTCACATTGCATTAGAGCGACTACTTAAACACTATTTGCATATCTTTGGGGTTGATTCCCTAGTCGTAGAGCTACGATCTCATACATCTGGGTAGAATGACTGTTACACCTTATGAACTGGGGATAATCCCTCGCTGCAGACTAGATTCCTCTGCGTGTAACAAGACTACCTGACAATTGTACGTATGCCTTGGAAGTTGTAGTTTGGTTGCATAGGTTGACTGTGTATAACTGGCATTGTGCTGACAGAAAAATAGCTTGCTTCCTTCAACCACATGGGCTACAATCACCAGACAGATCATTTCTATGCCCACCCAGAGACTAGGGACATTATGTCCTTCTATCTTACAAACTGCCTCTTTCAAGCGTCGAAGGTCATGCTCAGACCTCGAAACTGCTGCACAGCATGTACGGGCAACATTTAGCATGGAATGGAGGTATCTTTGTCAGCTCTCCATATCCTACAGTTGATTATGGCGAAACTCTCAAGCACTGGAGGTCGCCACGTTCTTAGTGCGTCCTTTTCTTTCCTTTTCTTCTGCTCCTCCTCATCGAATTCGCGGTGTATTCGCTAGAGTTTTAAGCAGCTCACAGCTCTATACACGCCGAGATTCCTATCCCTTTACACCATTCGATTGCATGTATGATCGAGTTTGGTAGCTTCTACGACATTCAAAGCTTGGTCGCCTTCCGCTGCTTTGCGTCCTCGAATTTCGCCTTATTTGGTCCAGCAAAGCCAAAGAGATAGGCTGCAATCTTCCGCATCTGGATCTCTTCTGCACCCTCCGTGATGCGGTAGCGTCTGAAATGACGATAAATGTGCTCAAAGGGATAATGTCGTGAGTAGCCATCGCCACCATGTATCTACCCCCCAAAGAAGTCAGTTTGCCGTTCTGAAGTGGACTCAAGCGCAGTATATCCTCCTACCTGGATCGCTCGATCTGCCGCTTGACAGCACAGCCGATTCGCCCAAAAATTACACATGGCAACCTTGTCGCTGAGTCGCTGCTCGATTTCCACCCATGGCTGGCGGGTTTTGTGCCGCTTAGGATCAACAGACCGGCATTCCGCAACAATGCGATCCATTTCCCAGCTCGTCTGTAGAATCAGCAGACGCAGCATCTCGACTTGCGTCATGAACTCAACGACCAGGAACTGGATTGCCTGATTGTCTGCCAGAGTCTTGCCTTCGCCCCAGATTTGGCGAGTGCGCGCTCGTTCGATGCTCCGATCCAGACAGAACCGGGCTGCACCACACGAGCTGGCGGCCTGACGGATTCGATTCTCGTGGACGAAAGCCTGCGCGACAGCGAGACCGTGGTCAAGAGATCCCAAGACCGCAGACTGAGGCACCCAGACCCGGTCCAGTTCCACCATAGCGTGGTCCGTTGGCATATTAAGCGTCCACTCGAAGCTAACTACGCGTACCCCCGGTGTCTCTCGCGGCACAATAAAAGCCGTGATTCCCTTGGACGAACCCGGTTGACCAGACGTCCGTGCGAATATGATCAGATGTGTACAGAGATGCGCACCGGTCTGCCATTTCTTCACACCCGTGATCTCAAACCCGTCGCGTACTGGACGAGCGACAGTGAACATGAACGTCGCATCGCTGCCGTGATCGGGCTCGGTCAGGCCAAAAGTCGCCCGACATTCTCCGTGAAGACGGGCAGGGATGACAGTGCGACGTTGCTCTTCACTGCCAAAGTGATGGATCATCAGAACGTCGGGGAAGTTGCCAACGATGCTGTGCTCGTTCTGCAAGTCGTTGGCGAGACCAAGACCGCAGCCAAAGACAGGATGAGCGGCCAGGTGGAAGCGAATCGCCGACATCCATAGATTGGTATTCGGATGCTCCTGTCCGCCATAGACCCTAGGGAGGGCGAAACGATAGAACCCTGCGGAATCAGCGAGAGCACGAGCTTGGCCTATGATTTCATATGACGGTCAGTGAGCATGAACGCGATACCTGGGCAGGCGACATCATGGTATATTTACTGAGCAGGTCCTCCCATTCTTTTCGGGGATTCCCGTCATGGTCCCAATCTGTCCGAGCAAATTCTCGGCGATGGTCAAAGAACCTATTGTTGTCCTCTGAGTGCTGCAGCGGAAGGATTTTTGACTCGATGAAGGCATCGAGGGATTCCAGGTAAGAAACTAAAGATGGAGGAAGATCGAAGTTCATATCTTCTCTTGCATCAGGCATTGTGGAAGGCGATTGAAGAGAGGGAAGTACATGGATTCATTCTTTGGACTATGATATAACTGAGGCTGCCAGCGCGGGGTTCAGCATCAACGTCCACAGCCACCGGAAGACGTCTTGATCAACGCCCAGAATAGTAGGAGAATACCCATGCCCCTGTGATGACAGTGATAGATTATCCAGAAGAATGGGTATGAGGTTCCTCATTGTAGTACTCCTAGCTTTGATCTCTTTACTGCTTGTGTTATTGCTTGATGTCTGTTGAATTGCAGAATGCTCGCAGTAAGTCCATCCAGTATTAGATCTCGATTGTTCCAAGTGGATTCTGTCAGCCCCCTGCTGAATGGTGACAGAAACAGCATAGAGCTTTCATACCTAGTGATTTAACACCTTAAAGGGAGTGAAATCTTACATATCATGGGACTGTACCATGCACTGCAGCACTGTACTTTGCTATCCAGTTAATCACCCTACATAAGCATTGGTCTCTATGACAACAAGATGCCCATTGATATATGATGACCTAGCCTGCTATTCGCTGAGCACTTGGGCCAGTGTCCTTAATAGAGAGAGTCATCGTCCCGTGACTCACTAAATATAGCAAAAGGGAATTAACTACATATACAAAACTTATTGGCGAGATAATCACTGCAAAACAGATTTAGGAGCTGGGTGACTTCATTTGCAGCGGAAAGTGCTCGTCTCCAGTGATAGCAACTCTCTGGGAGCTGTTGCTTTCAAAATGTTGCAATTGACAGTTTTTCGATCTATGAGGATTTCCCAAAGGACGTCATGGAGGTCGGCGGGCAAGAGGTAAAGTATGGCGACCATTGCCCCATGTTGTATTTTCTGAACTGTGTCATTTTCCTTTAAGCAAAGGTGTGTAACATCTGGAGGACCTTCGATGCTGATGTAACTGAACTGCTTCTCAATTTTGGTGAATTCGTAAGGCCGCTACGGAACTGTCAATGATGTTTCTCACATGCCAAGCGATGAGGCATGAGGAATCCGGGAAGACCAGGTAGTGATGAATGCAGAAGGTGGGAGGAGACAGAGCGAAAGGGGGGGGGGGCGGGGGGAAGAAACCTCAATCATAAGGTGAACCCGGGCTTAGACGTAACTCAGAGCAAACACGACCTCGATAAGTGGTATCGGCATCCGAAGAAAGCCCGGCCACTTGATATGGATGTCGTAGAGAAGAACGCCGTAGTACAGGGCAGTATCCCAACAGATGTGCAGCTGGATATCCTCCAGAGGAGCCTCTCCGTTGGAGTTGGGAATTCGAAGTTCCACGCGGCGCATTGCAGGCCACAGAACACGAGACCTGCAATCAAAAACCCGTCGTCCATGCGGGCCAGCAGAGAGTTTCCGGAAACAGCTTCGACCGGACGTTGTCATATCGCCCATCGTTTGGTATTGGGCGTAGGGCATCCTTGTCATTGTCCGCAGCAGGCGTCCGTAGCGAGCCAGACGGAGCGGGATCTTGGACCACGAGCGAGGACGGTAGCCTTGTATGCCTTGTAGGTGTTCGAGACTAAGGGCTTGTTCTCCGAACTCCTTCGTTGGTATTACCGTTGGCACTTGGACGTTTTGCGGCTTCGACAAGCAAAGGGAGTATGTGATGATCGCACATGCCGAGTAAGCCAGAACCACGATCTCAAGTTGAGATATGGCGAGTCCCCTGACTGTGCCGGCAATCGTTTGCCCTATCATCCAGAACACCTGAACAACTGCCGTAGCCTTCACGAAGAAGTCCCCTTTGCTTCTGGTTTGTATCTCCTTCTCTGAGATTGCCGGGAGTTTATCAATCAGATTTGCTACTGTGGAGTTTCCCTTGCATGCGAATAGCAAGGATTGAGAGTTGAGGCATATGGGAGCTGGAACCATGTGTCCATTGCGGAACTGCTTGGCTTTAAGAAAAAATTCACCCATGTCTGCGTAGAATCCATGCATAATCGTCCAGAAAAATCCAGAGTTAATTGCAACGCGAGCCATGACTTTGGTGGATGCTGTGGCCCAGTACAGATCCTGGAGTGCTTTGCCAACTAAGAATTCAGGTATGACAAGAGTTAAGAGCATCCATTTGGCCTTATACAAGAAGCCAATGAGGGCAGATCTGACTTTGCTCCAGAGGGGTTTCTCAGGTAAGTAGTTCTGTCATGGGACTGTGAGATGCTGGACAGTCCAAGTACATATCAAGAGAGTGAAAAGCGAGCTCTAAAGGATATTAAATGTGCCACGGACATCAGCTTAGAGAATCAAGTTGTAGTCCTTGGGAGGAATCGTGCAATTGGGCTTCAAGATGCTCGCTTGTTTGGTCGACATGAGAATAGCCGCAAGGCTGAAGACCATGTTATGGCGCCATCCCTGCATTTCAATAGAAACCCTAAGTAATTAGGGAGTTCTGATGACCAAAATAATAAGAGAACAGTAAGTAACACAGAAAAGTCATGGACAATAGAAGAGATAAACGTCCAAAAGAAAATCATGTATCCCCCTCGACCGTCCATGGGTAATTGTTTGGTGCAGCTGAAGACCAATTCAATTGACTCTTTGTTGCATTAATATTTCATGGACTCACTAGTCCATGAAAGAAGGAGCAATGCCACTGTCGTCTCATATGCCTTCTGCTAAACCAGTTTGAGATCCTTATGCACTGGTATCATGCAATGAGTATGGCAAAGGCCCGCCTGGATGCTTAATTGGAGTACCGAGAGCTCTACCGGATAGTTGGATATCATACAGCATGTGGGTTTAGCATCAGTTTTTATATCTATTAGCTATGAAGAGCACCAGGAACAGCAAATGCAACAATAGAGCTCACCAGACAGATCCGGTGGCCAACCAAGGGTAACTTGCTACACCGAAAATGAAGGGGATAGCTTAGGTAGGCACCTGGATGGTTCCAAAAGGCCAAAGCTCTTCTGACATTTTTTATAAATCCAATATGGATCGATGATCCCAAGCTGGGAGATAGCCCTGGTAGGACTCCTGCTCTATTCCTTCAAACAAGATGCTTAGCATCATTTGTAGAATGTCCAATTTACATCAATGGTCCAAACCCTACATCAAGAACACTTTCTACCCACACTTTAGCCAAAAGCAATGCGCCAGTTTGCACACTGTGTATGGTGGCACCTGTTGATCTTGCGTTTGGATGTATCTGAGCATGCGTTGGAGAAGTGGTATGGCCGAGTATGCTGCCCGCCTGGAGAACATGGCCAACGTCAGGAGGAATCATAATGTAAGTGTTTTGAGGATTACCAATCATAATAGGCACTTTGCTCACCTCTTAGGTTCCTGTTGGGGCCATTATGAAAGAAGTCAGCAGTAGCTTGGTAGTACTGTTGCGTGTTTGCTATGTTTTTGCATCTGCACCTGCAGAAAGTCTGTTAGTAAAGGGCCACATCTCTAGAGAGACAAGCCTTCATAGAGAAGTGATTTCAACCTAGGTCGAGTTCCGAGGCAGATTCATGGTATAGAGTAGAACATCTTGTTGGAAGGCCTCCCAAGATGTCTTCTGCCCCTTCGCTAGTCCTGCTGTTTTAGGCCTAGGGCCACACACATTCGTGTATGTAGTTCGTCTTCTTTCGCTTTGTATTATCCTAATACTACCGCTCTTTTGCCTTACGTTCCATACATCTTCCTGATTATTTCATTCTGACGAGGGAGTAAAGAGCTTTATTCCCGACCTGACAGACCGTTCAGCCATTGACGTCCGAACGAGCTGCGTTCGATCAGCTTGGGAAAACTTGCTCCTTTCTGTTCCAAAATCTATTCACCGTGATACTTTGACGACTGTTAGCTTGCTGGGCAAGCTCTTGGCCCTGTATACCTATTAAGATCTCTCAGTGATAATTTAGTATTCAGTAGCCTCAAACTCTCTTTTTATACTCATTTGGCTCCTTAGCCTGCTATTGAAGCATGAGGACCTTGTACATCATCTCACATACTTTTAAAAGCTGCTTGTATATGGTTGCTTCCCGTGGCTCGATTGGAATGGCCAGTCGGACCAGGCATATACAGCGTTAGTTATCACCCCAGACATAGTTGAAAATTGCTTTATATAAGGTATACGCCCAGAGATTAGAGTGTTGGCTCGGAAAGTTGGAGTAAGTGGCCATTTAGACTCTATATGTACAAAAAAGTTGTAGGCGATGCCGAAAGTAGTACATGATAATAAACCATGACCGCTGATTAATTGATCACACATACTTGCACATCATGGCAACCATGAGGTCGAACAGACCAATGGCTTCGACGAAAGCAAAGCCCAAAATGGCGTATGAGAATAGCTGACCACGCAGAGCCGGGTTGCGAGAAACGCTCATCAGCAGGGCAGCGAAGACAAGACCGATACCAATACCAGCGCCTCCAAGACCAATGGCGGCAGAGCCCATACCCATGTTCTTAGATACCTCAACCATGGCCTGGGCGATTTCCGAAGAGTAGTGACGACGAGCCTGGTGGTTGCCGAAAACCTGGCGGACGTTGGCCTGGAGGATGTTGGACGCTTGCTGACGCTTCGGTGTCTGGAAGGGAGTGGCAAAGGGAGCGGCTCTTCTCTGAGAACGGAGGCCGCTGCTGACGTCTGTGAAGGTCCGCTTGGGAACAGCGTTCAGTTGAAAACGGAGGGCCGGTCGAGCGACCTTTGTGGTGGTCGAGGACATTGTGGTGGCCAATCTGGAGGCAAGCACACGAGAGGAGGCCATTGTGCTGGTGGATGGAGGGAAATGAATGGACGGAGAGGAGAGACTGTTGGCTATCGATTGATGGGAAGAGACTGGAAAGAACTTTTCTGAAGGAAAAGGCTGAAGAGTTTGAGTTACAACTGAGGCCTTCCAGGACATAAATACTCTCCGGCCAAATTTTCGCCTTTCCAAGTCCCAGTCCGTCTTAGTGCACTGTTGAGACTTGGCCGAGGTTGGATCCTCTGAACTTGGGAGCTATTAGGAAGCAACACGAGAGGCCCAGTAGGTCCACGAATGTGGAATTGTGTGCTGTACACAAGTGCTAGCCATGACGCAGATCCCAGGCTATTCTTTAGACTTAGGCTTCACATCCACATAACTAACACATCCAAAGTCCTACATGAAAAGAAGCACGTTATTTAGATAATTTCTAACCTAGTCTGCTAATTCATGGCTTTTATTATATCTCCCACAGTAGCACAAATCAAGTTGATGGATATCAGAATCTTCGAAGGTAAAGATTTGTGTTGAGGCTGTACGTCAATAGTAGTTTTTCTTTTTCCCCTTGTTGTGGATCTTCAGCATGCTCCAATATAGTGGTACGCCCCACAGGCCCACACCTTATCATCCAATAATCGAAGGTCTTTGCCATGATACTTTTCCGGATTTTTCTCGGATTAAACAATTCGGGCCGATTCGGGTGGCTGCTCCACCAGCTTCGGAGTCACTGTGCAGCGAGAGTAACCGAGTGATAAAGCCACTTGCTCGGCTGGAAGGAAATGGCAGTGGGCTCTCAACTCCTATCCTCGGAAATGCACCTCACCGAATGGTCTTATTTGGAATGTGCAGTTTGGGGAAACCCTCCATAACACAGGGAAAGCTCTATGGTCCTGGACTGGGCCAAGGTTAGGGCTCAGAAGATAAGGTGCTTTGATCTTAATTTTGCTCTGGTGCTGGACAGTTTGTGTAATCTCTTAGAGGGTTATCTTGGATGAGGACCTGCATCTGCAGGTCGTATAGGTAGCAAGATAGGTGCATTAGCAATAATAATGTGTATTATTGCCTATGTCTAGAGCTAATTTCTGGTTAGCCTTGCAGCTACACCAGCATGTAGCTAATACTTAGGAAGTTAGGATTCAGTGTCACATGTTGACCACTCAGAGTATCCTCCTGGGACACATCAAGAGGTGCGAGCGCTGATTGGCCAAAGCTATTAATCCACAGTGCACACGGATGTCAAGCATATTGAACGATCGTGATAGACAGGTGGTGGTTAATGTTGATATTTCTCAGCGTGAGGTGGAATAACCCCGCGGTGTAGGCTATGCAGCGGAATGGAGAGATCATAGATGAGCTCTAAGAGATCCTAAATGCATGGAAACAAGATGATTGAGATTATCGAGGTGATTGCTCTGAGGTGGATAAGATCTATCTAAGAAGTCCCTTTTGTGTGCGTGGTGTAGGGAACTGGACAAAGAGAGGTACTACCGGCGCTATTTCCTCTACAGATGGAGATTATCCATACTAGTATAGAAGGGATTTGAGTTACGGAAGTGGTTTTTCCGCATAGTTACCTAATCTCCCTCTGAGATAGATTCGAGACATTCTTAGGTTCATAGCAAGTCCCATAGTCTTCAGAATTGAGATTGATTACGGACCGGATTCTTGTTTCTTTGTCCTTTGTGTTCAGCGAGAGCTCGCCTAATCCTGCTCATGTGACGGCGAGGTCGATAGGTAGGCTACACTGACAATATTGAATGCTGGATGGATGCCTGGGACTGAATTGTTGGGCCTAAGGCATCAACATTCCTATTTGGGACAACAGTCAAGTATACGTAGGTAGAGTCTGTCCCCCACAGAGCTGTATTCTTCCTCCTTCCTCTCCCCAGCTTACAATTTGATCGTTTTGCCACCAATCACATCACTTCCTGTGGAGCAGGCTGTGACAACGGATCCATGGGACAGAGTAAAAATTCTGCAGCTTTTGGTGCCGACTTATCCGTATAAGCATGTCAATATTGGTGAGCACTTTTGGCTGCTTGGCATTTGGCCTGCAAGAATATGACCTTCAAATGTAGGCATAAACAGCACTGATCACCTCTTGTAACGGGCTGCGCCCTTAGTCGGGCTCGGGCAGCACCCTCACATAGTTAAGTTAGTTAACTAGTTAACTAAGTTAACTAACATAATCGGACAACGAGCGAGCCCGGACAACGAGCGAGCCGCGCACCCGAGCGAGCTGCACCACCATTACTACATTGATTACCATATTAATATCAACACCCTGATATGTAAATAATAAAG
>JSYV01000541.1:0-34263 GCA_000787455.1 Evansstolkia leycettana | reverse complement strand
TTGGCCGAGGACTGACCAGCTCGGTGGTGTGACCAGCTCGGTGGTGGATTACGTTATCGTGTCTTCTTCATGGGATCCTGCAGAGTACGGAAGTGAATACATCGCGCCCAGACAGAGAGAATGGATCAGGTAGTGTTTCCAACCAGCCACGTACTGCAGCAAGTTGCCGAAGCAAATGACCCTTGCTGAGTGGAATCCAAATGCTGCCGCGCGTTCAGCTGCGTCCGCAAGTTTCACATTGCTGGGGCTGCTGAAGGTCTTCATTATGTTAAGTACAGAGTAGAAATCGCCTACTTCAGAGTAGAATCAGTCGAGCTCCTTCTATCACGTGATCTCTGCTGTAAGCAAGCTACCTGCTCAGACTGCGGATTCAGCAGTTGGAAGCTCCGAATAACAGGTTCATCTCCCTACACCGTACTCGACTGATTTCGATAGACGAAAAAGCTTCGACCTACCATTTCTTTCCATCTGATTGATCTCGAGTTTTTATCATTACAGACCTTTCATCATGGGAGACGTCGCCGTGGAAAGCCCGGCAAACAACGTCACGCCTCAGAAGAAGCCAGCCCCGTTGGACACTATCCCAAATATCGACTCACTTGAGGGTTCTGCAACTGATGGAGGCGACGAATACGCCACTTTAAAAAGACTACAGAGACAACTAGAGTATGTGCTCTCAGTTTCCACAAGCATTTCGAATTAGATGACCAACATTTATCAGGTACATTCATCTGCAGGAGGAATACATCAAGGATGAGCAAAGGCAGGTCTCCGTTCACTCCCTGAAGACATTTGTCTACTGACATATTATGGTTGATAGGAGCCTTAAGCGAGAGCTCGTGCGAGCACAAGAGGAGATCAAGCGGATACAGAGTGTGCCCTTGGTCATTGGACAATTCATGGAAGCTATAGATCAAAAGTATGGAATTGAGCAGGTCGCGCAAGGAACTGTCGCTGATATATGCTTAGCACCGGTATTGTACAGTCGTCGACCGGTTCGAACTACGTTGTCCGTATCCTCTCCACGCTCGACCGCGAGAAGCTCAAGCCATCATCGTCGGTCGCTCTCCATCGTCACTCCAATGCCCTCGTCGACATTCTCCCTCCCGAGGCGGACTCTTCTATTGCCATGCTTGGAGAACATGAGAAGCCAGACGTGACATATGCAGATGTGGGTGGACTGGACATGCAGAAGCAGGAAATCAGAGAGGCGGTTGAGCTACCGTTGACCCACTTCGACCTCTACAGACAAATTGGTGGGTTGTGCTGCTATGCAAAAAATGCAATTATAGCATTGCTTACAATTTCTAGGTATCGATCCCCCCCGCGGTGTCCTCCTTTATGGACCTCCCGGTACCGGTAAGACCATGTTGGTCAAGGCAGTCGCCAATAGTACAACCGCAAGCTTTATCCGCGTGAATGGTTCCGAATTCGTTCAGAAATATCTGGGAGAGGGTCCTCGCATGGTTCGTGATGTGTTCAGAATGGCACGAGAGAATGCTCCCTCGATCATCTTCATTGATGAGATTGACGCCATCGCAACGAAGCGTTTCGACGCCCAGACCGGTGCGGACCGCGAAGTTCAGCGTATCTTGCTGGAACTCCTGAATCAGATGGATGGTTTCGAACAAACCAGCAATGTCAAGGTCATCATGGCTACGAACAGAGCTGACACGCTGGATCCGGCCCTGCTGCGCCCTGGACGTTTGGACAGAAAGATCGAATTCCCTTCGCTGCGTGACAGACGCGAGCGCCGATTGATTTTCACAACGATCGCATCGAAGATGTCGCTGTCTCCTGAAGTCGACCTTGACTCGCTGATTGTGCGGAATGATCCCCTCTCTGGTGCTGTTATTGCAGCTATCATGCAGGAGGCGGGTCTTCGAGCAGTGAGGAAGAACCGATACAATATTATTCAGTCAGACCTTGAAGATGCCTATGCTAGTCAAGTCAAGGGTGGCCAAGAAGCAGACAGGTATGTCCCGACAATTTGACATTCGCTATTTCCCTTCTAACAAATAATTCTAGGTTCGACTTCTACCGCTAAACCGCGAATTGCGCTGGATGGAGTTGGGTTTTGTGCATGGCGAAGGTTTGGCTCAACGTGTAACATCAATATCTAAGGCGATCAAGTGCATTCCAATGAATGAGGCCTTTGAAGAACATCTCCTAGGGATCTTGTCACAAGTACTCCGTAATAGAACCGTCATTAAAACCTGTATAAAATGAACATTGCCACCACCAACAGTATAGCTAGTATGGTAGTACTGTATGTCAGGATTCAAAGGTCTGCAGTTCCCTTAAAACCCCCATGCCCGTGTCGAGCCAGCTGTGGCACCGTACGGGATACATCAGTAACCTTTCTGTTCAGGATCAAATGCATCCAGGACTGATTATTAATAAATAATACAGCCATGGACTTGTAGAAAGAACTCCACAACGGGTCAGATATTGATAAAGCAGTATGGACTGAATCAACAGACTGGAACTGCTACCTATGTACAACACTTGCAGAGAATGGCCAATTCTCAATCTTATTCCAAGGTTGTTGGGTGAGATTTGCCCCTGGCAGATGCACGAACTCCAAACGATCACCAACCCGTTCTTGCTCTGGAGTCCTGTAGGAGTAGGATTAGCTTGGCAAGGGTTGCCTAGGCACCAGCACTATCGTCATTAATTAGTGCCACCGAGCACCTGAGTCTACTGCAGTAGAGATAACATTGTCCAGTATTATTAGTTTTACGCTTACTCTGTAGTACGGAGTAGTCTCTCATAGAAAAACTAGTAGTACCAATGAATCTATTATTGGCACTGTACGGAGTATGTGACAAGTGATCGAACGCGGACTTGCTGGGTCCGTTTTACCCAGATTAATGTTACCTAGCGCCAAACATCGCCTCGCGTGATATGATACGATGGGCAGGGCTGGGGACTGAGTGACACAGTCGGCTGGGTCTCTCCCAATCTGGTGTAGTCTTGGTCTCCGCAACCAGTCAACCAGCCATTGTCGCCCGCATCATCGTCCTATCTGACTGTACCTGTCTTCGTCTCTCTTCTCGTCATCACACTGCTACGTTCTCTTCTTCCATTATCTACCATCCTGACGTTCTTTTATATCCCATCTCTCGATTTTTCGCATTTTTGAGTCTCTTCAAAGTCAAGGTTATCCATCATGAAATCGGTCTCTTTGCTCGCAGCCTCGGCGCTGCTGGGCTGCGCCTCTGCTGAGGTGCACAAGTTGAAGCTTAACAAGGTCCCTCTTGACGAGCAGCTTGTAAGTCATTCAAGATATCGCAGATCTCTATCTTCTTGATTATAGCTGTCTATACCGATAATGCGGCGGCGCTAACACACCCGTTTTTGTAGAAGACTCACAACATCGACAGCCATGTCCGCGCGCTTGGTCAGAAGTACATGGGACTCCGCCCCTCTCTCCACGAGGAGTTGTTCCACGACACTGCGTTCAAGGGCAACGATCGCCATGATGTCCTTGTTGACAACTTCTTGAATGCACAGTGTAAGATAACCTCACTTCGTTAAAACGTCTAATCTTCTAACTTGTCTCTAGATTTCTCTGAGATTTCCCTCGGCACTCCACCCCAGAGCTTCAAGGTCGTCCTGGACACTGGTAGCTCGAACTTGTGGGTGCCATCTTCAGAATGCGGCTCTATTGCTTGCTACCTCCACTCCAAGTACGATTCTTCCGCCTCTTCAACATACAAGAAGAACGGCTCCGAGTTTTCCATCAAGTACGGCTCCGGCAGTTTGAGCGGTTTCGTTTCTGAGGACACCCTCCAGATTGGTGATCTGAAGGTCAAGAATCAGCTTTTCGCCGAGGCTACCAGCGAACCTGGTCTTGCCTTTGCTTTTGGCAAGTTTGACGGAATCCTGGGGTTGGGCTATGACACCATCTCCGTCAACAAGATCCCGCCGCCTTTCTATCAGATGATCGACCAGAAGCTCCTTGATGAGCCTGTTTTTGCCTTCTACCTTGGAGACACCAACAAAGAAGGCGACAGCTCCGAAGCTACCTTCGGCGGTATTGACAAGAGCCACTACACCGGCGAGTTGGTCAAGATTCCTCTCCGCCGTAAGGCATACTGGGAGGTCGACCTCGACGCAATCACCTTCGGAGAGAACACGGCTGAGCTCGAGAACACCGGTGTTATTCTGGACACTGGCACCTCTCTCATCGCCCTGCCTTCCACCCTTGCGGAGCTTCTGTGAGTTATTTCGTTTGCCGTTTCCTTTGCAGATTTTTGACGCTGACTTTCTCTGAAGGAACAAGGAGATTGGCGCCAAGAAGTCCTGGAATGGCCAGTACACTGTTGATTGTGACAAGCGCTCGTCGCTGCCTGACCTCACATTTACGCTCACCGGCCACAACTTCACCATTACCCCTTATGACTACACCCTCGAGGTCCAAGGCACTTGCATGAGCGCTTTCATGGGCATGGACTTCCCCGAACCCGTTGGCCCATTGGCTATCTTGGGTGACGCTTTCTTGAGGAAGTGGTACAGCGTCTATGACCTTGGCAACGGAGCAGTCGGTCTCGCCAAGGCCAAATAGACGAGATACCGTTCGGATTTGTTTTTGCTTGCTTTCTTGCGATCGGTGATGGATGCGTATATACGTTGCAGTGGCCTAGGTCGGATCAGGTAATATGACGCCAAGGTCATTCTGTGAACTGTCCAAGACACTTTCCTTGATAATTTGTTTCTGTGATACAAACTATCGCCAATGCCCTCGGTTTTCCTACAGATTCACTGGTACCAAGTTTCTTTTCTTTTTCGCATGGACTATATTGATTCCATCTTCTCCGTCGTACGAGTAGTGGCTGTAGATTAAGGTCTTAGCTCGGATTCAACTTTTCGACCAACTTTGTTCACTATCTTCTTAGTAGGAGTAGCGCTTGATTGATTGTTGTCAATGTCTGTTGCCCACTTCCCAGTGCTTTCGCGTCATCCGCCACTGGATCTCCAAAACATGTAAGTGGCAGGACAAGCTTTGGATCAGGCATACGAGTTCCTACACCCAGACAATTCGAATACGAGGCAATGCCAGAGTAAGGATCATACAGGATTGATACCTCCATTGAAATACGTAGACATATCTATCGATTACCAGTCCATTGCAGCTCTCACGTAATTTTGCATTCTACGTGTCATGTGACTGCTTTTCAGATATGGCTTACTAGAAACTCTAGACTTGTGATTCGAAGACAGTCTGTTCTCGTGAATATTAAATGTAAACGAATATCTGTCTGATTCTTTTATATATATATGGATATTGGTAAGATATGTTTATTTTCTGTCATGCTAATGCTGTTTTCCTCTAAATGTCTTTTTCTATATTTTCGGACTCTTGCATAAATATTCCTTTCCTCACAGCGTGTTCTCCTCGAGTTAATGATCGGATAGCAGCACATTGCTCTTAAATATCGAATCCAACCCTCCAGTATCGATGACCTTGAACGAAACTAATGATAATAGCATTGACTATAATGCAATACTCCTTGAGGTACGTGCAATTCGGGGAAGCATTCCTTTGATATGTCGGGTATTCTCTGGAAGCGATCAAGATCATCAAGGAGAGATGGTGATCGGATCGCCTCAGTCCTAATTTCCTTGGACAAGAGTCTCTATCCAACATCGCTCACCTCATTCCATTTCGATATTGTGGTTCCTTTTCATCGTTCTTTGTCCCTTTATCTTCAATCGGGTTTCTGACGGGTACTAGATCAATACGAACCTCACGAATGCTCTGCATACCTTTGGATCCTCCTCGACACAATACCAAGGAATTCTGGAAATACTCAAAGACCTCCTGAGGCAGATCGACAAAAAAGGAGAAACACGCAGAAAGCATGAGCTAGATCCGGATGCGTTGAGTGTGGCAATGAGTTTCTAAATATTGGAAAATAAGTTCGCAGTTAGACTATATAAGCATTTCTAGGTACTAAACTCATTGTATCACAAAAAGATGTGTATGGTGTATGGTCTTATTTTTAGGCAATCAGTTAGTTCTCTTTATCTGTTTTCTTTGTCTTTGTCAAAAAGGCGCCGAGAACTTTGTCTATCAAAGGTCTAGATGGCGGGTGAGGTAGCCATGGCCCATGGTCAGTGCTTTCTCCTTTGGCTTTCATGTTTCAGAGGAAAGAAAGCTGGAGCTTCCCGCCCCGCTCAACTTCTCAACACACGACATCGCGTGTGCCCTTCTTTCTTCTGCACCTTTGCACCCCTTCCTCCACGTTTTGTGATTTTCATCAGATCCTTGATATTTCTTCCATCTAACCCTACCAATCGGATCGGAGGCCTCTCGTGTAAACCCGAGCCCATCTGCTCCAGCCATTCTCCAATCGCCTTTCAACCGCTTGCCCGTTTGCAGAACCGGTATCATCTCGTGGCGAACTCGGCATCCAAATCGTAGTCGACCACTGAAGCGCCTCCTTCGCTCTATCGGGGCGTTGAAGCTCCTGAGTTGGATTCATCGACATCGAAATCGATTGGGCGCAATGAGCCTTTGAGCATGGCTTGCTAGTTCTGCAGCCGCCAGTCAATCGCGAACAGGTCTCCACCCCTTCAAGAAGAGTTGACTTTTCTTTTCGGGGAGAGCAATCTAGCCAGAAAGACGCCCAGAGGTTTCTACGAAGGAGTATAGGAGCATGCTCCTCCGACTCCCGCCCAGCCTTCATTACCCGATTACCGTGACCTCGCTGCTGAAGCAGCCTGGCGACTCGGTACAGCGGAATGAGGCGCTCTTCTGGTATGTCTACCAGACGACCGTCACTGAAGGTGATGGGCTGGGAAACAAAATCGAAGTGAAGCGCAATTTCCCGACGAAGTTCGAGTCTACCGTCGATGGCGAGGTGGTGCAGTGGAAGGTTGAGAAGGGGGATATCATTGACGAGCCGTGAGTGAAAACCCCCGATTTAGTCGTAACTCTTTTTAGATGAAAAAGTCTGCGGAAATTTCTCTCTTCCGCACGTTTCATGGAATTTGCACTAAATCTCATTTCTCTCTAGGGTCGACATCGTCGAAATTGATGAGCCATGTGCGCACGAGATTCAGTTCGGAGGACTCTGCGCGGAGTGTGGGAAGGATATGACCGAGTGAGTCGATCCGTAAACAGATCCCCTATCTTGCTCGCAAATCGCGTGGGCGCAGGACATTGCCTAACTTTCTTTGCGATGAACACAGGGCTACGTACAATACAGAGGTTATGGACTCGATGCGCGCCCCGATTCAGATGGTTCACGACAATACTGCACTTACAGTCAGCGAGAAAGAAGCTACTCGCGTGGAAGAAGATGCGAAGCGTCGTTTGCTAGCGTCCAGGAGACTCTCGCTCGTGGTGGACTTGGACCAGACAATCATCCATGCCACCGTTGACCCTACTGTCGGAGAATGGATGGAAGATAAAGACAACCCGAATCATCAAGCGTTGAGTGACGTCCGTGCTTTTCAGCTGGTCGATGATGGGCCTGGTATGCGCGGCTGCTGGTATTATATCAAGCTCCGACCCGGTCTTGAACAGTTCCTTCAAAATATCTCGAAGCTCTATGAATTGCACATCTACACGATGGGCACCAGAGCGTACGCGCAGAACATCGCAAACATTATTGATCCCGATCGCAAGCTCTTTGGCGATAGAATCCTGAGCCGTGACGAGAGTGGTAGCTTGACTGCGAAGAATCTTCAGCGCTTGTTCCCGGTTGACACGAAAATGGTCGTTATCATTGATGACCGTGGGGATGTCTGGCGATGGAGCCCCAATCTTATCAAGGTTTCCCCCTATGACTTTTTCGTTGGCATTGGCGATATCAACTCGAGCTTCCTGCCCAAAAAGCAGGAGCTAGGGCCAGCAAACAAAGGAGCGACTAAGGCAGCAAAGGAGAAGGCACTGTCTGAACATCATGTCAACGGTGCGACAATGAAACCCGAGCCCGGAGCGGAGATTTCGGCATTGGAACAACTAGTGACTATGGGCGGTGGAGACAATCCAAGATTATTACAAGAACAAACTAACGCACAAGAAGAGACGATTATGCATCAAGTCGAAGACCGTCCTCTTCTGCAGAAGCAGAAAGAATTGGACGCAGAGGATGAGGCAGCAGAGAGCAGCGAATCGTCGGCTAGTGTGGATGAATCGCAAGAATTGAACAGACACCGCCATCATCTACTTGAGGATAATGATAGGGAACTGTATCAATTGCAAGAACGGCTGGAGCAGGTCCACAGAAGGTTCTTCGAGGAATATGACAAAAAGCGCATGCGAGCGCTTGGTGGGAGAGTTGCAGCTCTAAGGGGCGAAAAGACGCCATCCAAGGAGAAGGATGTCGATCTAAAGCTAGTCCCGGACATCAAGAATATCATGCCGCAAATTAAGCGGCAAGTTCTTGATGGCGTGTTACTGGTTTTCTCTGGGGTCCTTCCTCTCGGAACAGACACCCAAAACGCGGATATTTCCCTATGGGCCAAGAGCTTCGGTGCGGTCATCGCGCACAAGATAAACTCAAGAACAACTCATCTTGTGGCTGGGCGGAACCGAACTGCGAAAGTTAGAGAGGCTACCAGGTATCCGAAGATCAAGATTGTAACCACACAATGGCTTCTGGACTCTCTCACTCAATGGAAACGGTTAGACGAAGATCCATATCTGCTCCCTGTTCATCCTGACGACAGGGGAGAACCGATTTCTCCAGGATCCAAGGAAGTAGCAGAGAGTTCTTGGCTCTCTTCATCTGATGCGGATACAGGAGGCTTCTGGACCGATGATGAGGATGATGAGGACCTGTCGCAATCAACCGATGAAATCTTCAAGTCACTCGGCCTTACAGAAGGGTCGCCCCTTGGCCTCGATGCTGATCAGCAGGCGGCTGTGCACGAGGAACTGAAAGAGTTCCTGGGTAGCGACGATGAGAGCGACAGTGACTTCGCAAGCGACAGTGAAGCTTCGTTTTTGGCCGGCGAGCCAACGACGCCGAGCAAGAAGCGGAAGCGAGACGAAGAAGATGAAGACGAAGATACCGAGGAGCAGACAGGCAATGAAGATGAGGAAGAGGGAACGCGCGGCTCAAGACTGTCACAGCGGATAAAGCGTTCTTATGAGCGAAGCACAGGTCTTAAAGAAGTTGCCACTGCCACCGGTGAAAGCCCGTTAGAACCTTCTGATACGTCACTCCGGCCTGAAGAAGGTGACGACGAGCGCCCTACCGGGGAAGAAGGCGTCAAGGGCCAGGACGTGAGCTACCCAGAAGATCCAGCGGATGAGGATGATGAATTAGAAAGGGAGATGTTAGCTGCACTAGAAGATGGCGACTACGATGAGAAAGCCGAAGAGGAAATTGCAGCCGAGAATGGGTAGATTGGATGTCGGCCATATTTCTTCTAGCTGTCCATTTCGCTAGCGTGCAGCTCGCCACAATCGATCTCTTTCGTCGTCATTGTTCTCATAATTTGGATAGACTGCAAAGATACTCTTCTATTGCCTGTATCTCTCCAGTAACCCTCCGAGTCATTTATCGATCTGCAGCATGCATTTGCGATGAATATCCATGGCATAGCCACGGCGTTGGGGTTTCATGCACTTCCTTTACTTCGCTGAACTCCTGCTAGGCCCTCTTCCTGTCTAGCTCATTTTCTTGACGATTTGTGCGGGTTTGTGTTGGAATCGTTTCTCTCTTTGTGTTCTGTTTCTATCGACTCAAGAAAAGCCACTCTCTTAGTTTATTGGGCTGTTGAGAAATGCTCGTGACTCCTTATAATAAATGCGGTCGAGGAAATGCATGGTTTCTCACATGCTTGATTGTCAAAGAGTTGCATATCATTGTTATCGTGATCTATTATCCCCGCTTCGAGTCTGTCAATTGGGTATGGGGACGGTGGGAATTTGTTTGATGTAATTAGACCAAGTTTAATGCTCAGAAATCGCTAAGAAGATAAAAAACTCCTGCAGCCGAAAGAATATTGTGGTAATAAGCTCAGAAATTACACCAATATATAGGTAGATGAATCAAGACTAAGCTGTTGTCGCCACCCACACGGCTCGAAAGCGATGCTCAGAAACCAATAGAGAGAATAAGAGAATAAGAACCAAGCATCTCAAAAAGACTATTGCGGTGTTCGACCAGAAACGCCTCGCTCAATGCATACATACAGGAGAATCAGCATCATACATCATATCATATCATCTCATAACACGAAATTGCAATCATCACGAGTCCTCTCGTGAACTGCCATTGGATATAGGTATATACAGTCCTTGAGGAGCGAGAGATTCATTCCGAAAAGAAAACAAGCAAGTAATGATCAATAGTATATGTCGCGGTTGACCTGCCAAGACATAATGATCATCCAGAAGAAGAAAATCGTATTGACGACTTCGAAAGCGAAAGCGGTTTTCCAGCAGTTACCTGTTAAGAGAGCAAAAGATCAGTATTTGCGTAAAAGAGAATGCATGCTAGAGCCTTTGACGTGCCGAAGAAACAGAACGCGAACTTGAAAAAAAGGCAATGGGGGCATGTGACGGGGCCTACATATTGTATTCTGCGTCAACCACGCGAGCGTGTCGAGATTATTCCCCGTCGACGGATGATCAGAAATATAGACTTGGCAATTACTGTCGATATCCCCATATGTCCCGTAGAGCTGTAGTGAGGTCTCGATCAGGCCCGTCAACCATAGCACGAACAGTATGAAGCTTCCGATGATGATGATCCCCGGTAGTAAAAAGCGCTGGGCGGCTAGGAAGAGGATCAAGAGGATGAAGAAGACTCCCAGGCTACCGGATACGACCATGTAGGGGAAGAGCCTGGACGAGAATATCAAATGTCAGTTTTTTCACGTTCAACGGGGAGGGCATCAGGGTTCCAGTGATCTATCTATCTAGTACGTACCATGGCGTCGCGAGATCCATCTGTGACTGCACGGCCATAAACCACGCGAATATACCCAGGCATGTTGCTGATCCAGCCAGAACGACAATGATCCATATGTTTAATTGAAGTTCCGGCCACTGGTATTTCCGTCGCGTCTCGCGATAGGTCCTCACTGCCATATTGACGCCTCTAGTTCACTAAGGATGTGGCTTGGTAAGGAGGAATTTGATGAGAGTTGCAGAGCTGAGATAGAGGATGGGGTGATCGCAGCACTTCAACTCGAAGCAGTCTGAAAATGGCATGCAATTGTTGCAAGAGGCGCTCTAGTTCCATCCGCTTCGAAGCTCGAATTTAATCCAACAAAAAGAAGGGACTGGCGCCCTGTTGCCCACGTACGGTGCAACGATCGAATTGATAATCTAAACGCGGGGATCAGAGTATCAGAATGGTCTTCAATGGGGCCGAAGAATCCTAAGGCGAACAACAGCAGGAGATTTATAATGGCTGCGCCAGAAGCATCATCATCATCAGACTAGAGACAGCGAGACAGCGCATCAGGCGCTGCAAGCTGCAGCGAGATAAGGCGCAAGTTGTCGTCGAATTGTTGTCGTTTGCTGTAAGAGGAGAGCTGCGTCGATCGGGTTAGATAGCCGGGGAGAGTAGCGAGCGATAAGATAGAGTTGATCGAGGGCGCGCAAGCATATGAGCTTAAGATTGATCGAGACAGTAACGACAGGACAATTAGGCCAGGTTGAGAAAAAAATAACAAAGGGAGCTGCAGCTGGTGATTTCGCACTGAGACAATGAAGCAGAAAACAAAAGAAAATGGACTCTTGAAACGAGCGCGCGCTGTGTTTGACGTCGGTGGGTTGCTCGAAAAATGAGGTGGCAGGGAAAATCGCTGTGGCAGGAGAAACAGCTCTAACGATCCATCCTCTCTCTCTTTGGTTGGATACACATCACAATGTTAGAAACGTTGAAACCATTCATTGGCTCACTGATTCCGTATCGAATCAGCCTTCTGGTCTACTATGCTCCCACGTTGCTTATAATTATAGCTCTGCTCCAACGCGGTTCCTCGACACCACCAATGGGAGGTTCACCCAAGAAGTTTTCTCAGAATCATTAGCTTTATCAGAGGCAGGTAGAAAAGCTTTGTTGAAGGGGAAACAAGCGACAGAATTACTGGACTATTCAATGGTGAGACTAAGATCAACTCAAAAAAGGGAATTTTCATTTCCATAGCCTGCTGGAGGCGGTCGTGTCATGTCTAGATGTCTAGTCTTGAGGTAGTCTCTACCTTGGGAGGTGCGCCATCAGGATAAACCAGGCCCGTTCTAGGTCAGAACCTCATCTAGTGATGCAAGCCTGCGTGATCTCGAGTGTCTGGCTGCACAGAGCGAAAATAACCAACATAAAGTCATGCGGAAGTAATCAGACATCTACTCCGTCTGCAACGGAAAAAGCATTTCTTTTACAGAAGCGTGTCTCCCAAAGCACTGCGGACAAGGGAGCATCCAGCACGGATGGTCTCGGAGGCACCAAGCGTCTCCAAACTGGGGTTGACTTCTACGAGATCCATGGCAATCAAGTTGCCGGTCTCGTGGACGCATTCGCAGATGAAGTCACCTTCACGGAGAGTCAGACCACCGCGGACTGGAGTGCCAGTGCTGGGAGCCCACTGAGGGTCCAAAGCGTCGACGTCGAAGGACAGATGGATGGGCGTGTCATTGCCGATGTGAGCGAGGGCCATTTCAACGACCCTGCCAATACCATACCTGCCAACAGCATGTCAGGGCCGTCGTTCCTTGGTGAGGCAGATAACACGTGCCGAAGAAGAACTTACCTGTCAATGTCGTGCATGCTGAAAGCCTTAATGCCGTGTTCCCGGAGAAGCTTTTTCTCGCCGCGGTCAACGTCACGCAGACCGATGTACACCAGCTTCCTGGTGCTGACAATGTGCTCGTCTTTCAACCAGCCGAAAATGTCTTTCTTATCCTCCTTGGCCAACCGAGTTAGGAATGCCATCGGCATGCCGTGGATATTACCGCTAGGGCTCGTCTCGGGGGTGTTGATGTCAGCGTGAGCGTCGACCCAAATCACCGCGAGTTCACGACCCAGTCTCTCCCGGATGGCTTTCGCAGTGCCGGAAATGGTGCCGATAGCAATCGAATGGTCTCCACCGAGCGTGAGGACGAACCTGCCCTCCTTGGCGTGTTCGTAGACCTGCTGGCTCAGGCGTTCAGTGACTGCGCTCACTGCGCGCGGCTTCTTCATGCCTCTGTGGTCTGGGTCATTGGCGGGAGTAATGGTCTCGTAAAAGTGGACGGTTTCATCGTGGTGAATCTCATAGTCCAGATCTTCGCGGAGCTGGTCCAGCAGTCCAGCGTCAATCAAGGCCATAGGAGCAGCCTCAACGCCTAGTTTACACTTTCAGACTGGCGGGTTAGAAAACTTATTCTCAGCATGACGAGGTGCGGCACTTCAATCGCGCGGGACAGAGAGCATCACAACAGCCAAGCCTCACCTGTCCTCCATTGAAACCAACTGCCACCACGCCCAGCTGGTTGGGCTTGGTAAGGAATCTCTGGGTGATAGTAGATGGCTGCGTCATCGTGAACAGCTATTAGCTAGCCACGAGCTCGGGTTTCTTTCGTGATGCAGGAGGGCAAGAGATAATCAGATAAGAGGACCGGGATGCCGAGAAGCTGCTACCCAGGGCGAGACAGAGCGCGACACGGCAAAAGCAGAAGATAGAGAACGAAACACGCAGAAAGAGAAACGAGACTGGAATAAAGAAGACATCATGCTGGAAAAGCAAGGGAGAGAACCAGACTTTTTATCGATGGGTTTACCCTCCGACGAAAACCGTGGGTCATTCCGGCCGTGGTTCTGAAGAGGAACGTTCGATCGGTAAAAACTGCGCTTAGCGATCAAAGGCTCTCCGCCTCAACAAGACCTTGCTCCATCCATTTCCCCTAAGTACAGGTTGAAGAGAGCTGCCCCTTATGGCCTCGTAATCGACCAATTCGCGCAGGTTTCGGTGAAAAACTTTGCGTTTCTATTAGCAATAGTTGCGCGGCACACGTTGATGCCATTTCTGCGACCAATTATGGCCGGAGAATGCCTGATAATTGACATTCTCGGCGTTGCGTTTCCTTGTGTACGAATCGCTTCAGTACTAGTATCCAACCCGGTTTACATCCTGGCTATACTCGCCTATTACTGTCATGAGGATTAGTTCCACTCCGAAGACGCTTTCCGAGCCCCGTTACTCCACATCATTTATTGCAATTCAAACTTCTGATGGCACCCTGACTGTGAATGGTGGACTCCTGACACGGATGGTTTCCCCGTCTTCGCGAGATTTTGCTGCAGTAGCTGTGTGACACGGGGTTGAATATGTTCGGTGTACAACCTGACCAAATCATCACAGCTGTTCCACTACAGCGACTTCTACTTCTAGTGTCACAAACAGATCTGCTGTTTAGCCATGGAAACAGTCCATCTACTGTGGCATTGTGGACTCTTAGTGACCAAGTCGCTAAGGTTATAATGCTCTGAAGACTGAACAGTAGCATCTCGGTGAGGGTATCCTATTTTTTCTGGATTTAAACAGGTATTTGTTGGTACATATGGACGCTGCCCGACCTACGGTTTCCCCAGGATGAGCTCGCGTAAGATCTCCTCCGCCTTTTGCGCTTCGACGCGTCCTTTCTCGCCAGCGCGCATCATCTGTCCGACAAACCAGCCAAGCTTTCCAAGCTGGTTCTTGGTCCGGATCTGTTCGACCATCTGAGGATTCAGGCTGATAGCCGACTCGGCTAGTGCAACGTATTCGTCCCGCGAGAGCGGGCGAAGGAGTAGGTTCTCTTCCTGGAGAAGTTGCCGGATAGGTCTCGTGTCACCGTCAAAGACCATCGCCAACACGAGCTTTGCAGTTTGGCCAGTAATATGTTTCCTTTGCAGCTGATCGATGATTTCGGCTAGTGATCGTGCGGGGACGCGCTCTGCATTCCAAGCAAGCTCTGATTTAGCCAGAAGCCCTCCAAGCTCGTGTAAAACCCAGTTTCCAGCGATCCGCCCAAGTTTGTCACGGGACTTGCGGTCCTGGTCCTGTTGTAGAGAACGTAGAATGTCCACCACGTCTTGATAATATTCCAGTCGAGCTCCTTCGTCAAGCTCGATCAAAGGCTTAGCGTCTTCAATGGGAAGTCCGTATTCGGGACCGACAAGAAGGTCCATGAGATCGTCAGCAGAAGTTGGGAGCGTATCTCTGAGCTGAGAGACCAGCTGCTGATCGATAAACAGAGGCGGGAGATCTGGATCCGGCATGTAGCGATAGTCCACTGCACCTTCCTTGCCTCTCAGCTTCCGAGTCTCGGTGCTACCGATCGTCCAGCCTCGCGTCTCGCCCTCTACGACGCCACCACTTTCGAGAACCGCAATCTGGCGGTTCTTCTCTGCAATGATTGCATCTTCGACGGCCTTGAAGCTGCTGAGATTCTTGATCTCTGTGCGCTGACCGAGCCCGCCAACGCTATGGTATTGATGTGACCCGGGACCTGCGTCCCTCCGGCGGACGGAAACATTCACGTCGGCCCGGAGGCCGCCAAGTTCCATCCCCGTAGTTACGGCTCCGCATGATTGTAAGATTGCCTGGATCTTGCGAACACATGCCGCTGCGGTAGCGGGCGTGTGAATCTGGGGCAAAGTGATAATCTCGATAAGCGGGTGCGAGACTCGGTTGAAATCGAGAAGCTGGGTCGAAGGAGGGTATTCCTGAGACTTGGCGGTGTCTTGCTCAAGTTGAATCTGTTTGATATCAATGCGGACTTTGTCTCCGTCTTCCGGCGCGATGCCGTCGTAATCGAACAATTCCACATATCCATTTCTGGCGAATGGCTCTGCCTGGGCGTTAGATTCTGCAACTATTGCAAAGGGTCATTTAGAGCAAAGAACGTACCATAATATTGTGTGATTTGATACCCTGCAGGTTGATCCTGATAGAAATAATGTTTGCGGTCAAACTTGCTGACAGACTGGATCTCGCAATTAAGAGCTATTGCGGCGCGCAGAGCGGGAAGCAATGTCGCGATTTGAAACTCCTATGACCAATTAATCCTCCGAGAGTTCTTATAAGTATCCATTGTCTCTGAAAGAACATACTGGTTGACTTCCAGGGAATGCCAAGTCAAACAAAGCAACATTGGAGTTCGCAACATCGCTCGTCGAAGTCGCAGCTCCTATATCCAAAGCATGAGATTCAAACGCCTTCTCCAAGGACGAATCGAGTATTGCTCACGCGAGAATAATTTCGCTTCCGTATTCAGCTGTGCATGTATCTCGATCCCCACTGTCAATTCCCATTTTTGTCTCGATGCCTCCTCATTCTCCTTTGTCTGTCTCTTCCGAGCCTTCAAAGCCTTGGCCTCTTGCTTGAGCTGTTTTCGTAGCGGTATCGAATCTTGCGAGACGGTCGTTACCGTTTGTAATCGATGCACTGAACTCGGGGACGGAGATTGGGTCGTAGCGCTATGAGCAATTCGCGGAGTTGGGTTGCAGAGTCTTCGGCAACGTGAACAGATGAGAGAACTGGCTGCTCCGCTGCTTCGGCGGAGCCATGGATGGAGCATGAGGGAACAGGAATTCGAGTGCAGAAGTCTCGCAGACTCGCGAAATGATCGCGGAGACGATCTGTAGCAGTCAAATTTGCTTTATTGATCGGAGTACACCTTTGGATGTTGAACGATTGAATAACGATGCATAGCGGGATATGACCTTGGCTTCAGATTGGAACCCGGAACTGTAATGTCATTACCCTGGACAGCATATTAGTCCAGTACTTTCATGCGAAAATTTATATCATCAACTGCTGTTTCTAACTAAGTCCCTGCTGCTTTATTACGAGTAGAAGCCCACAGTAATGGCCAAATTTCCGAGTTTCCTGTGTCGTTCTAGTACAATGACAATGGTTGTGCTCATTGTACGGAGTATACACAGTGTAAGTTATGTATGGAGTCCGTATTTCTACTCTGTAATAGTTGCCAAAATACAGAGTATCTTGCTGGGTACAATAGGAAAACTGCTTATGTAGGTGGTTCTCCCAAGTCTCGAGTCCAAGGTTGATTGATGATCCCTACCTTGTATCACTGCAAGCCATCAACAATCGACCAGGTTCTTCAGATGCAAGAGTTCCCAGCTTGTATCTCATGCTAAACCTCTGTACTACCAAGCTCCTACTAGAAGAAAATTGTACCTCGCAAAGGTATCCCCACCAACTTACAGTAGCTGACGCAGGGTGAACGCCAAAGCGAGTCATTGCTGGCCAGCGCAGCAGCTTCCAAGTTCCTCTCCATTATCTCTTGAGCCCAGTCAATCATGTCAACAATCATGTCGTTCAAGGCCCACTCCCGCCTCCACGATTTTGGAGATCGGGAATTTGATTGCCATATTGCACCAGTGGTTTGCACGCAAATACTCTGCTGTATACAGTAAGTAATGTCTAATCTTAGTTTCGCCTGGAATCTGGAGTCATTCTGGAATCTGGAAGACATACAATGGTGATTGGATCGGAACGTTCTGAGAGCAGGGAACCTCCTTGTTCCCTTTCGTAAGTCTGCTGTGACCTGTAACATTTGGCGCTTCCTATTGTGCCTCAACTGTCGCAGATTCGTGGATGTGCAACAACTGCCACCCCCACCAGCGCGTCAAGGCTCAGTGAGGCATCGTCAACCTCCGCAACTGACATACCTTCTCGCTGTTCTCCAGAGCTCGAAGCGTCAGTCTTCCGATTTTTGTTGCGCCGACAGGGGCCGAGACAAACATTCTTTGATTATTGCTTTCAGCGAGTCACCGCTGGTGCATGGTCTTCTCATTGTTGCTGCTTACTTTGAAAAGCCTCTCTTGAGAATTCAAAATCCTAGTTCTGAAATCTTATTGACTTCAAATTCTCATTTTCGGCGAAACTCTGACACGATTTGCTTCGTCGTCCATCCGAAGAAGTGCTGATCCTCGCAGCATTTCTACGAAGGAGGATTCCGCGCCTTCACGCCTTGATGGCCTGATCGAATCGCCAGGCATTCCCCGCCCTTCTTGGGAGTCCGTAAGGCCCCTTTGGAAGGCTTGAAGTTACTAGTGAATCCTTGATTGAGAAAAGACTCAAGTTTTCTTCAATTCTTCCCTCTCCTCTATATGTCTGAGTCCTCAATATCTCAGCATGTCCTCGAAGATCCACTGTGATTCTTAATGCTTTCGTTGGGAAGCAATGATCCAGGACCATCCCGACCACAATGCCGCAATACTCCGGACATGGACGCAGGAAGAAAAGTAGCAGAAAAGACGTAGCTCAGAGAGCGTCAAGAACGTCTATCGCTTCTAATTCTATCCCAAATGCGTCAAAGTCACCCGATGAGACTCCCAAGAAAGAAGAACCCCAATCACGATCGCGGTTGCAAAGTTCTATATCAAGTCACAATGGCTCTACTGAAACATCAACTGCTCAAGCGCTGCACCTGAAAGATACGCCCACCGATTCAGCAAAGAAGGTCCCCAATGTTTTTGAGTTCCTTGAGGAAGATGACTCGGAAGACGATTCTTCGCAGGACGACGAGAGCGTCAATGGCGCAGCGAGTGAAGTACCAACTCTGAATATGTCCCAATCAATGACAGTGCAGAAGCACCCTGAACAAGCTGCCAATGCGACTGAAGTTGCGCATGCTGTCTCCGAAGGGTCAAAGAGAGAGAGCAGTCCTGATCGAATATCTTCTGCACCGTCAACGGGGTCAAGGGTTTCTTGTCCAACTGCTGCTCCGCGTGCAACAACTGCCACAGCTCTTCAGTTGCATAAGATTGAAGACTCCACGGACCACCAAAAACTATCCATGGCAGGATCATATAGTCCAACAGGTTCTCCAACAGAAAACTCAATTCCAGTCGCGAAGCGACCCTTTGATCTTTCTACTCCAGAAACATATTACACTTCTCGACGTAGTGCTCTACCACATAGACCGCCTTTACCGCCTTCGCCACCAAAGAGCCCAGAAGGACTCTCTCCTCGGAGTCATCGACGACTGAGGAAGAATACCCAGTCCTCTCATGTTTCGTCTGGATATGGCTTTCTCGCCTCGCACCTTAGTTCTTCTTCCCCAAACACGGAGGCTCGCTTACCTCCATTGTACCGGAGATTCGAAAATCTGAATCACCGTGTTTTGCTCTATCTTCAGGATGAGATTGCGCAAATAGAGGAGGATCTTCAGTTGCTTGATGAATATGAAGAGATGCATCGTGTCGCTGCAGCGCAGCACGAGGGAACCAAGCCTATGCCCGCTTCAAGGCGGATGGAGGTTCAAGCCCAGGCGTACTCTTCCCTTCATTACAGACGGCTGGAATTGATGAGCGCACTTATTCAGAAAACCGAACAGTACAGTGAGTAACACTTAATCTTCTTCTTTGTGGCAATCGAAGATGACTATCACGCTCAAATGTCATTCATTGTTCCATATACTAACAACGCAAAGACAATGCGCTCAGTGCCTACAGCAAAGTTCTTCGAACTCTCCCCAATGCTTCACAGAGGGACATCGAGAACTACCGAACCTGGATGAAAGAGAAATCTCCCATTGCAGCAGCGGAAGCCTGCTTTCTCGATCATGACGATGACCTCGTCTCTCTCACCCCTCGCAGAGAAATTCATTCTACCATAGCCCCAATTTATGCGACAATCATTATTGCCTCGACCGCTATTCTCCTCCCGCTTTTAGCGTTCAGCATGATATCCGAGTTTTCTGGACGTCTCGTCGTTGTCACTGTGGTCGGTGGCGCCGCGGCTGCTATAGCCGCGAATTACTCGAGCGGGGCGGATCAACTCGTTGAATCGCGCGATGGATGGAGATGTGCTCTTATGTATGTGTATTTGTATTTCTGTCATCACTTTCAGTCTCCAGGGCTTCTCAATTTTTCAGCCAGAAACTCTAACTTTGCGCTTCTCTAGGTATTTTGGTTTCATGACTGCTGCTGCGATCTTCATTCCTTGAGACTCAGTGCCAACGAAGATGGCATTACGACTTGACGGATCTCTTTGTTAAAGTTGCTCGCTTTCTTACTTTTCGGGTTTCTGCAAAACCAAGTCTTTTATTCCTATATCCCTACACTCAGAAGCGGGCCTTCTTTGATTGATGCCTTTGAACTTTTATCGTACTCGCATGACACGAGATGGCGTTGAAATGAGCCGGACTTGGGAAATTAGTAAATTGGGAGGGATCGGAGAAGAGCTAGATGCTTTGCTTAGATGGATAGGCTTTGAATGGGATGGCCTAACGAAATTTCATTTGTTTTGTATTATAATCGTTCTCGGTTGACTTGTCTCTCCGACCAAATTTACTGTGTCGTTTGTCTACTGGCGTCCTCCAGAAAGACTTGTCGTTCTTTGTACCCTTTACTGTGACAATACTCCAGCGTATCTTGTAAGCTCACGTTCAAGCAATTGCAATTGATTGGGAGGATCTACCATCAAGTCAAGACGAATTCTGTTCTGGGATTTTTTCATGAAACTTGAAGAGCAATAAAAACAGCACAGTCAGCTCGTTCTAGGTTGATATTTTGAACTACAGTAAAACGCAGCCCCCATCCCACACCAACCAATCTTTATAGATCCGCGCCCATCGCCAGGTGTAAGCAGTCTGAGACGAAAACGAACAGAAAAAGAAGCGAAGAACGGCCATCAGCAACACATCTTCTAGTCCACTGAGATAGAGAACAGGTAAAGTAATAGTAGTGATAATACCAATGAAAAGAAAAGCAGAGGCATTGGAAGCTAAAACTCGAAGACAGAGTCAACGGCTTCCGCCCAGGCTTTGAGCGCTTTCAAATCTTTCAGTACATTGTATTGATGAAATCGAAGTCCGATCACCAGTCTCTGATGAATTATCCAAGGCGTCGTAAGGCGTCAAATGCCCCAGGCAACGTTTCTATCGCTCCGCTGAGATCCGGCAGACTCACGACGGCACACTCGTGCTATTCTGCCTGCCACCAGGGGTAATGCTCCTTTCCTGCGAGCCATGCTCGCTACGCTGTTGAGGAGCGCCTGGTTGCGGTGTCGAAGAGTTTTGCCGATTTTGATTCGCCGCTATTTGCGCCTTGTTACGATCCATCAATGCAGCTTGTTCAGCAGCACTTCTGGCGTAAGTCATGGCGGCAGCGGAGTTTGAATAGGTAGTTGCTGGAGGAGCTTGATTTGAGGGATAGTTCGCGTAGTGTGGCGGTTGTGGCTGCTGAGGCAGATATCGTTGCTGGGCATTATTGGCGCCCGGAGTCATGTATGGCGTTCGCGCCTGCGGCGTTCCATACCCGGGAGGCTTTTGAGGAGAGGCACTTCTCGCTGCACCATAAGTCGGGTTATATGGTGCTGGTTGACCAGGTCGCTGTGCGTATGCCTGCGGGGAAGCCTGGGCGGAAGGAGGCCCTTGCTGTGCACTATAGGAACCGTAACCGTTCTGTGTCGCTCGCTGGTATTGTTGGCCATATTGCGGAGTCGCTTGCGAGTATGGTGGAATGAAGGCTTGCCTCTGAGTTGGAGTAGCTGGTGCGCGAGCTCCAGAGTAATGTTGAGGATGACCCGGAGTATAAGGACCCGACGTAGACGGTTGTCTACCACTATAGTACGGCTGAGGTGCCTGGAAGCCACCTGGAGTTTGCTGTGCACGAGAGTTGGTGGCATAGACCCGCTGGTTATAAGCCTGGGAACCCTGGTAACTTCCCGAACGAGAGGCAGAGGCCATGTTCGGCGTGGCAGTCCGACTAGCTGTACTCGCCGAGGCAGCCATCGAAGCCCGTTCCTGCTGTATCGTAAAGTCGTCCTTCTCCATGGTTCCATGGTAATCGGGATTCTCAACAAGTATCTTTTGGCTAATGTTGAGGTCGGCCAATTGATCACCATCCAACTTTGCAACAGCATAAGGTGGCAGATTCGAGATGATGGCAATAAGACTCGACTTCAACGTTTCGTAGACGCTTTTTTCAACGTCGGATGGGCCCGTATCCGGCTGCCCCTCCTTACTCTCGAAATTTTGACTTCCCGCGAGAGAAGGGTCGAGATTGCGTATTCTCTGATATGAGCTGAGAGACTCCAGCAGTTCGGATACTTCCAGTAGCACCTCATCAATGTCTTTGAAGTCGTTGCTTTCTGATGACGCATCAGTGGCCGCGGGGTGGCCTGTGAACTCTTCAGGCTTGAAGTCCTTGATGAATTCTTCCAGAGAGCTCTCATCAAGTTCCCCAATATCACTGGGCCTTTCGGTCATGGCACTCTCAGAATCATGAGAATCCAATAGCGAAAGCAGTGCCTGCAGGCGCTTTTGGCCTCGTTTAGACCACCATACCATGTCTTTTGAATCAACTTGCACAATAGCCCCCGAGCTGTCAAAGGACGGCGCGAACGATGAGTAAACGCCTTGCAAAGAAATCGGATCATCTTCCTGCCATAAACCGGGCTCTTCCTGCTGTCTCTGACTACTATCCCCGACACTATACGGCTGCGAAGACTGCTGCTTCTGCTTGCGGCTCCAGTAAGAGGGGGACGAGGTGATCCCACCATACTGTAACCAAATTCCAGAGGGAAGAGACGCAAGGCAATAGTTGTTGCGCTCTCCAGGGAAGGACTTGATATCCGTGATTGCATCAAAGGGGTCAATCCAGCCGTTCACAGCGTTTCTAATTGACGACCTAGCTCGGCGGGGAGGTTCCAACTGAGGCAGGGTCGGACGTGGCGCAAAAACCTCGCCAAACTTCCTGACCACTTTGGATTCCGCCGCCAGGTTGTAAGGTACCACTCTGGTCGCGGTGATACCATTGGGCAGGGCCGCCTCACGTAACGGTGTTTGCACTTCCACGTATTTCTCTGATCCTGGCTCGGAAGAGGGTAATGGAACTGTAACCGACTTCTGTAAACTCGAGAAGAGCTGCTTTGGGTTTGACGGATTTCCGAAGAGCGTCAACACCGAATTATCATGCCGGACGTCCACATTTGAAACCTGCGGCTTCACGGGTGCCTCCGTATCTTCTTCCGAGGGTTCCGCTTTTACCTCAGACTGCTTCAAGTAGGACGCCTGGCGAAGGAGGCTGTTCAATAACTTTTTGAATGCTGCTATCCGATTGACTAACTCAGTCAATGGGGTGTCCTCAACCTGCAAGCCATTGCTCAAGGACCCGTGAGCCTGTTTCTTCTCAATTACCGCCGCGGAGGCTTTATCAATGTCACTGAGGAACTCTTGAAGAGTATTGTAACGACCCATAGCAACTTTGGACTGTATATTGACGGACTCATCTTTGTCTTCCAACAGTTTTGCGCGCTTCGAACGTGGTTTGGATGGCGACGTTGGCAGGGGGCATTTAAGTAGCTGGAGATCCGCGTCGCTCCTGAGGATTGTTAGCTGTGAGATGCCTTGCATGGAATGTGTCAACCGAACGGATGAGAAACGCACTTGTCCAATACGTCGACGAGATTCCGCAGTGTCTCATGAAGCTGTTCTTTATCTTGCGACTGGAGCACAGACGAACTCTGGTCCTGAGGGGTTCTCTCATCATGACTCGGGCCACGCTTTCGCTTGCCAGGGGTTGATAGAACAGGTGGATCGGAAGTAATGGGATGAAGTTCACCGTTTGTCGCGGGAATGGAGGCTGTTTCCCCGCCCTCGTCGGCGCTCATGGTTCTAAATCGGCCCTCCGTCGCAGTATTTTCTTTTAGACGCGACTACACCAGCACGCCTTAATAGGCAAAATGGGCGCTGCAAGACAATCGCTGTTGCAGCCAAATGGTGCGATAACACGGTTCACGTTCGAGGATCACAAACAAATTCGCGCCCTCAGAACTCGACCTCAGAGGTGATTGTTTTCGGATGTGATCGAGATGCGAGCGGATGCGCCTATGCGAGACCCAACACGGATTTCGAGAGGATGGTTAGCTGCCAGGGAGGACACAAAAGCTTTGTATATTCCACGCCACGACAGAGGACAAGGAATCAATGCACTGTATTGATTCCAACACACAATCAGATAAAGATGGAACAAAGGATTGAATTTCCGAGGGGATTGCTACGCCAGTTACAGGGCACTGCGATGACCGGCAGTGAGGGAGATCGTTCTTCTGCGCGCGCCAATGCCAGAACCGCAACTCGTGACGGACGTCACGTGACAGCCATTTTTCTCTGGCCATTGCTATGGGCAGAGTCGAGATTATCGCTATCCTTCGACATGGCTTCTCAATGCTGATAATTTGCATTTTTCGAAGTGCATATTGGCGTGATATTTGGCTCTGCAGTAGCCTCCATATGACTCTATTCATGGATGTCATCGGTCTTTAATCAATCTCCGAGCCACTCGGTGGTATCATCTCTGAGGCCAGCGCATCTGTTCAACTACTTGTACTTGCGAAAGGTATTCATCTCAGCTCAACCATTTCTGTTCTGATCTTTGACTTTTGTGTTCATAACTATTGACCACTTGTTCCTTTGACAGAGGTGTCTTTGCAGCAGTCCAAGCAATAATACCCATCTCAATTCAGCCAAGGATGCTTCTCGCACTCCTGGGCACTTGTGGTGCACCAGGTTCGCCAGCACGTCCGCTACACTAGACACAAGTTCGGACCGTAATCTGGTACTCGAGCATCGAAAACAAGACGCAAAAAGTAACCCGCACGAAAAATGGGAAAAGCATCGGCCTCTAAATTCCCACCGCGGTTCGGAGCAAGCTCCTAACGAATACCTACTCGAAGTCCTCCGGAAAACTGGCAATACGCTCGACGATGTCGGATCACAGCAATCGAAGCCGAATCTGTCTTGGATCCGTCCAGGCGACAAAATAGTATCTGCCACCGCTGGGGGACAGAAGCGTCTGTCAGAGTTCATCTTGAAACGACCGTCTAGACTTTCGCTACAACGGATCCTTGCGGACTATATACAACGAGTGGATTCACTCCTACTTCCCGCAGGCGAGTCGATCATTGCTAGACATCCATACACCACGCTTGATCTGGACAATGCATTGAAGGAAGTCTTCTGTGCCAAGCATATTGAATATTTGAGAGCACGAGGCTATTCTGCTATGGACGTCGTCTCATGGGCTTGGATACTTAAGAGTGAGAATGCTTACCAAGCGGTTCTTCGGATACTCTGTTTGGAAGAGGATTATAAGTCCAATGATGGATTCACCCAGAAGGATGTCCCATCCTTTATCTTTCTCTACTTGTTGCGTCAGCAGGAACTAGACTCGAAGACTTTCCGTTTGCTCCTCACCTGTTCCTTGCACCTCATGAACGGCCGACCACTTCCGACTATCCGTTCGGCGTCCAGCAATGTGTCGGGTGATGTAGAGCCTCACGGGATCCAGCGATCTCAGCGCTTCAGACCATCCCTTGACCCGACTACGTCCATGACATTCGTCGTTCGCCTACTTCGTCATGCCCGCCAAGTGTGGCCACAGGCACAGCTCGCTATTGCTCGCGAATTCGCACTTTTCTTAAACCGTTGCACCGATGGTAGAGAGCTCTCGGAGCAGGCCAAGCTCCGCATGCATCGATTCAGAGCAGAGAAATTCAATGAATGCCTCTGGTTACTTTCACTTCGTTCAAAGCCCGCACCGTTTGCATCAGCCACCATACAACAGCGGGCGCAATTTGAGCTCCTTAAGGCGATGGCAGCACACAAGCCTATTCTTCCGATCTCGCGAAAAGGCTATCAAGGTGTCATTGCCGTCCAACTAGCCCATAAGAAGACAGCTGCTGAGAGGCAGTCGGCAGAGTTGAAAGCACCATCATGGCCACCATGGAAGGAGGAAAGATTGGGAATCGATGCACAGCGTGGAAATGAAGGCATGAAAAGCCGTGCGATGCAAGTGATGTCCCAGATGAAAGACGCTGGTTATAGTCATACACTCTGGGAAGAGGTGTCGTCTATTTTTGCTGGATGGGATACCGATCAAAGCCCTACAATTCAGACCAGAACGTTGATGCCTCGACCAGCCTCCCTATCAGCTCCGCGCGGAAGCCAACCGGACCATGAAGCAATATGGGCTGCTCGCATTCGCACCACACGCACCGTCCGCGAAGCATGGGCCTGTTTTCTGTCATACCAAGATCAAGGTCTACCACCGCGCCCCCGCATATATGCTGCAATGGCCGAAAAGTTGATTTTCCGCAGAAAGGCTATTGAAAGTAATTTTGATGCAACCAGCCTTGCCTTACCCGGAGACGGTCTGGAAGTGTTCCCAGAACCCACATCCGCCCGCGACCTGATCTACGTACCAACGGAACCTCCAACGGTGGATGAATTCATCAAGTCGATGCTTTCCAAAGGAATTCGGCCGTCGGGGCGATTCCTGAGCCTGCTGTTGAACACTGCACGCGATTACAGAAGTGGCTTGGATTATCTTCGTCATAGCAATTTACCGAACAGTCAGATCGAAGTGCTTATTACTATTCGAAGTCGCCACTCAGACTACGATGCTCAAGAGCTGAAGGCTCTGAACAACATACCCGATAGCATTTTTGCGTCCTTCATAGCTTTTCTCTGCAACGTCTCGAATTTTGATTCGTTGCACCTGGCCAGGCACGAGCTTCGAACCGCAGACCTCTTTCCAGTGCTGATGGAGGGCACTAGGATGACGGATTCGACGCTTTTCATATACGCAGATCATGCTGGGGAAGGCAACGGAGATGTCCCTCATCCCAAGACCCTGTCACATGCAGTCAACCTGATGAGATTAAGGGAATCGAACTACTATCCGCCATGGCGTCATCTACTTAAGGCGATAAGTGGGCCGCGTCTAAGCCTGCCATATCGGAAGATCAGCCGAAATGTCCAACATATACTTGCTTGGCACGAGGCTATATATGTGGCCGGTTGGATGAAGGAGCGTGGTATCGAGATCGGCACGGAGGGCTTCCACTCCCTTTGCACCAGTTTTTCGAGGGCCGTGGCGGCGGGCATCAGGAACCCAAACGCTGCGGAAGAAGCACTAGAGCTTGTTCGAGTATCCGCGGCGCGGAAAAACGTGCTCGATGGGAGACGATTCCCTCAAAGCTTCGAGGACATGGTGCACAGTGGGCTCCACATTCTAAAGAGTGAATATAACCACCTTGTCTATCCAGGGTCATCGACAGTTCTTTGGAAAGAACGAACTGCATTCTCACCTGAAGAGTCGTCGGACGTGCATGTGACTTTACCGCAAATGCTCAACGTACCGCATGCCGCTGTCTTACATGCATTCGTGAGAGCTCTTGGGTTTGCCGAAGATCACGATGGCCTATTAAATCTTCTGCGATGGATGAGAGACTCTTCTGCCTCTTTGAAAGAACACTTTGACGAGTACTTGAATGGTGAGAGAATGTTGAGGCGTACGCTGGTGGCATTCCGCGTGTTCCTCGAAGGTATTTGGCAAAAGAACCTGTCCGCGCCATTTCAGCCGAAGAGGCACTTCCATCAGCTCCATCCAAGTTCTACAAACGAGGATCTGACGACCGACAACATGGTCGATGGGAAACCAATCTTTGCTGATCCGCATGTCCAAGAAGCGTACGACATTATCACATCTACACCTCTACTTGGCTCTTGGCCCACTGACGAGGAGGTCAGCGATTACATTCACTGGCAAGCTGAGGCGCAATGATAAGAAGGATTGGTTGGAATATGTGTGCTATCTCGTCTGTATATAGAATTCTCGCACAGCTTTACCTTAAATGATACCCATTCGAGATCTTGTTCATTTCAGTGATCGTGAAGATGAAGCCCTGGCGACTCGAAGTTGTTCCCTCGGCTAGATGCGGAGAATGGAGCTACCCTGGCATTTCCGCTGCTCCCCGCATGTACAGGAATCCTGAGACCTCGCATTATTCAGTTTCCCCACGTTCAACTCGTGAAATTTCTTTGCCTCGTTTTTACCCCTATACAATCCATCTAGAGCGAACCTTGCAAACTCAGTTCCGGAAAGAAGGGCAGTCGCCACTCGTGTGGTTGTTCATCGTGTCTGTTAATCTCCTGCGTATCGAAATACCAGCCTCATCCATCCTTCGGCAATCAGCTCTTCATCGCGATGGCCCCAAAACTCATACGGCTTTCGTCTCAACTATCAGTATTTCCTGCTACTCCTGTTCGAATCGCAGTTTCCCGGTTCAGTACGGCCGCCGATGATGCGGTGATCAAGCTTCAACAAGTTCCTGCCCCTGGCTCTGGGCATATCCGTGTGCTGCTGCTGAACCGACCGAACGCGAGAAATTCGCTTTCGCGGCAATTGCTTGACAGCCTTTCTAAACAGATCATGTCGATATCCGCTGAAGGGGGCAATGGCCCCACGAGAGCACTGATTGTCGCTAGCAATGCGGATTCAGCTTTCTGTGCAGGCGCTGACCTGAAGGAGAGGGCGAAGATGACCAAGGAAGAGTAGGCCGTGCTCTCCGATTGTTGATCTACTTCTTTCGTCTCAGGCTGTTTTGGCTGATCTTGAAATGCTCCACAGAACCAATGATTTCTTAACGAAACTTCGGGGCACTTTCCGCGATTTAGCTTCCCTACCGATCCCCACCATATCTGCCGTCTCGTCGATAGCACTCGGAGGCGGCTTGGAGCTTGCACTATGCACACATCTGCGGGTCTTTGGCTCTACCAGCATTGTTGGCCTTCCAGAGACGAGGCTGGCGATTATTCCCGGAGCGGGCGGTACTTATCGATTGCCCCGGGTGATCGGGGTGAATCGTGCGCGAGACATGATCCTAACTGGCCGCCGGGTGTCGGGCGCTGAGTCATACTTTATCGGGCTGTGTGATCGACTGGTGGAAGTGCTGCCGGAAGAGGAGAAAAAGGAAGGTGTAGCTAGGGAAAAGGTTCTGCGGGAGAGCATCAAGCTCGCCTTGGATATTTGTGAGGGTGGCCCAATTGCCATCAAGCAAGCTCTACAGGCCGTCAACAACTTTGAGATGGGCGAGAAAGCCGAGAATGAGGCGTACGCTGGGGTTATCGAGACAGAGGATCGTTATGAGGCTCTCAGAGCTTTTGTCGAGAAGCGGAAACCTGCTTTCAGAGGCAGGTGAGGATGTGAGATATTGGCTCGCATTCGTCTTGTGGGGTTTCCTGATCAGATCTCCGCCGACTAAATTCTGCAACTTAAGGTGTGTCTATCTGCCTAGTCAGTGTTTCTGAGAAGTGCCGGAAGGGTTTGGGCGTTCTAGGCTTGAGTTCTCAGGCATGTGGTCCCTTTGGATGCGCAAAATTTAAGCTCTGTGTAGCCCGACCGGGCAACATTTCCGGGAAAGCTGGAGTCATCTTGAGTCACAATACAGGCTGCAGGATTGTATGATATCCAACCAGTGTGGCAAGAAGATCACAGAATTATTACCTGCTACAGCAAGGACAACTCCGCGCGACCGAGTAATCTTATCGTTGCCTGACTCAACCAGGGCTCCTGAGATAGAATACGGCTTTCCGAGATCGATGCTGGGCAAGCCTTCCAGGGTTGGCTCGGGACCGGCCCGTTTGTTTGGCTCCACTATGGGGCAATCCAAGTCAGCCTTATTTATGCTGTACAGTATCTCCGAAGTACGTGATGAAAAGCGCTCTGTAAAGGCACTTTATAAGGATGCTGATAGTCAGATTCATCATAGAAGATGTTGACTACGAAAGGGAAATCCGTTGTTTGTAGCTTGGATTAATGGATGGTGATTCCAGCATTTCCCCTGAGCTGAATGAGCAAAACAAGAGTTAATGAATGGCTTGTGTAACAACGCACAGCCTGTTTTTGGATCCCTCCATGCAATAACAATTCTTAGTGCCCGCAGCTTAGGTCAAGCCAGTATTCATGAGAACCGGGGGTCTCTCCATCCATCCATGCAGACCTTTACTAATAATCTGCAGTCATGACTCCTGAAAAAGCGACACACATGGGGTTCTTCAGGGAGCATGCGCCCCAGAGCGAGCAGTGCCCAGTGGCAGCTGAGCAATCCCTGTTCACGGGAACTTCCTGCAGGCACACACTTTTCTCTGCCTGCCTATCCTTCACCTCGTCCCTCTTTAAGTTATTTCATAAATCTCTAGCTGTAGAGTTTCTATCTACACTTTGCCATAGTGCTCTGTCTCCGACTTTATTTCCTCACTCATCGTATCTCCAGGCGGACGCCGTACACCGAAACCCCGCCACGAGAGAGAGATATGTCGGCCTCGGGCCCTGGGATGCGCATCAATCAGTTCGGCCTAACCCAAGTCTTCTCCTCCGCGCGTCCCCTTGTTGACATCGTTTTCGTGCATGGGTTGAGCGGCCATCCAAAGGACACATGGACAAGCAAGGAAACCGGCGTCTTTTGGCCGGCAGACTTGCTCCCTCAGTTCCTTGCGGAGGAAGGGGTGAGGATCCTCACGTACGGATATAATGCAAACGTGACGGCATTCACCGACGGTGTCTCCAATGACAAGATTCATCAGCATGCAGAGACTCTTGCGTCGACACTCGCAGCCAACCGGAATCTTCGAAAATGCCCTGAGCGCCCAATCATCTTTGTCTGCCATTCGCTTGGGGGGTTGGTAGTCAAACGCGCTCTCATCTACGGTCGGAGTGTATCGAATGAAAAGATCGAGCATCTCAGGTCGATCTACGTCTCTACCTATGGCATCCTCTTTCTTGGGACCCCCCACAATGGGTCGGATGTCGCCAAATGGGGCCTCTTACTGCAGAAGATTTGCAGCGCCGTTCTGTCGAAGAAGCTTCTTGAGTCGTCTCCGCATTTGGTCAACGCACTCAAGTCAAACAACGAGACGCTTCAGAATATCAACAGCCTTTTCGCCGAGATCATGGGAAGATTCCACATCTACTTCTTTCATGAGACTCGCTCGACCGACCTCAAAGGAACCCGTGAGGTGATCGTTGATGAAAACTCCGCTGCCCCGTACGTCGAAGGAGTAGAGCGCATGGGCATTGAAGCGGATCACAGCCACATGTGCAAATTCGATGATGAGAATGTGCCTGGGTTTGAAGCCGTCGCGGAGGCTCTACTTCGTTACTCGCGAGATGCACCTGGCACCATCGCCGAAAGATGGGTCGAAGAGAAGAAAGCTCGCCTCCAGGAGAAAAAAGCCAAGGCCAACGAGATCTACAACGGTGAGTGGTACCCTCCTCGAACTCGGATGAGACAGTGCTAATAGACACAGCAACTCTAGATGAGCGTGCCTTTGGGAGCGCGCCGAATGTGGACATGACTGGTACGGCGCACCCCCTCCCTGCCATTACGGCCAAGGAATACGAAGTCGAAGAGCCATCTGAGGCCTCGTACTTCCCGAGCCGACGTGCTTAGTTGCCCGTGATCTTTGTAAGGGTCGTTTGAGACCCAGGAATTTGTGGTTTTATGATGATGATGACATGTTTTTGCTCTTGTCTTCCCGGAACAGAAGTGAGCTCTTCCGAAAAGAGAAAATTGGAGTTTCCTTCGAAGGGCATGCTGTAATGGTTTACGATCGAGAATAGTTTGCCCTAGTGCTGGGTTATTGCACCTTGCTATTCGCATTCCATGTTCATGAACGATATAGTCTGTCCTTCAGTCAGATAATAATACTGACTCCTTCCTTCTCCTAGGTAATTCCATTGCCTCTTTCCCAAGCGGCAGAACTTCTCCTGTTTCGCAACTAGCACACAGTACCGATCTCAGAATGAGTCATCTCTCGCAGAAAGAGCCTCCTTTTGTGGCACCGCCGGGCTTCCACCCGAACGCAACCTTCGTTGGCATGCAGAAGGAGCTCGACGTACTCCATGATAGACTCTTTAAGGCGAAGAAGCGCGCTAAAAGTCTTACAGCAGTTCTCATCTGCGGTGGACCAGGTTGCGGGAAGAGCCATCTTGCGCGACAATATGTCTGGACCCGGCGCGATGATTATCCTGGCGGCGTTTTCTGGGTCGATGCCAAGTCAAGACAGTCGACGTTCAAGTGCTTTTGGGATATTGCACAAACCGCAGCTTTGACTGATGGTAAGGACTTTGAGGACCCAGACTCGAGATCATCGCATAAATATGTAGATGCTGTTCGAAACTGGTTTCAAGGGCGAGAGGAATGGCTTCTCATTTTCGATGGAATCAGCTTCAACCATGATGAAGACATAAATTACTTCAGACAGTTTCTGCCTTACAATAAAAGGTGCAGCATCATCTACACCTCAGTCGACAAAACACTCCGGAGAAAGCAACGACTGTATGAGCCGTATTGCCTGCGGGTGGGCCCCCTGGAGGTGGAAGACGCTTGCAAGCTACTCTTCAAAGATCTAGCGATCAAGAGACCAACACCTGAACAGGTTCGCAAAGCTAAAGAATTAGTCGAGTACTACGAATGTCTACCGCTTGCGATCCACGCTATCAGTCACCGACTGAGCGCAACGTCGAAGCCAATCGAAAAGTACCATATCCACTCCCACTTGACAGATGAGAAGCTCGCCGAACCGTTCCTGGGCATCATGCACGATCTCTATCACACGGAACACTTTGAAGCCTTGAACTTGATTAATCTTCTGTCCTTCTTCGGCCACCACGTTCCAGTTGGCCTTGTGACTCTGGGAAGGGCCGCCCTAGAAGCTTGGAAGGTCGATATTATGACCAGCAGCAGGCCCGGCGAGCAGGGTGATATTGACAGCACGTTGGGAGTTCTAATCAAGTATGGACTTATTGAGCGGATCTCCGACACGTACTTGGTATTTTCCAAGAGCTTCACGCAGCGATCCGATGGAGAAGAATCTTTCGATCTCAAGACAGTTACTCCGGAGCTGTCAGAATCTCAAACTGAGAGCAGTCAAGATGCGTTCTTTTCACTCTATCAGAACTCGAGTTCGGTCGATGTGATCAAGACTCATAGCGTCGTTCAAGGGTTTTGCCGCGACGAGCTGAAAATCATGGACCAAGATTGCAAGAGTAAAGGCTTCTCTCCCAATGCATTTGAAACCGGTTTCTACGATTCTTGGCTAGTCGTCGCGACACGGGTCTTTTGTAAGTCTTACGAGACAGCAAAGGCCAGGATGGATGCTTTTCAAGACTGCGGCTTGGTGAAAGACTACCGAGAGTTTGAGACGCACGCTTCGAGATTGTTGGAGCACTTTCCCAAAAGGATCTCGACAGCCTCACCACTAGTTCGCGAAGCCCGCGACGATCTCAAGCAAGCCATGAAGAGCCTCGCAAGTGAGATCGACCGGATGTCACCGAGCTCATCGCAAGAGTCGATTCGAAACCGCAAATCAGTCTTCGACCGGTCCAGCAGTTCGTCATCATCCATGCCAGACTCTTCGACGGAAGAGGGCCCTTCACGGCAATTAACCTGGGGCTGGCATGAATCTGGCGCTTCGCCAACTGAGTCGCCTCAGGATTTGCATGCCCCTCCGCCACGCTTCAACCTAGCCCCATTTCCTCCATCTATCTACAGGTCTTCAAAGCATGAGAACGATGCTGGCTACGAGACCGACGGGGAAGGTGCAAGGGCATTCCTTCGAACCTCTCCGGCACTCTCGCAGATGAGTGGGACAACCGAGAAGCCCATAGCCTCGCAGGGGTCCAGCCCTCCCGACACAACTGAATGGCATATCGTTAAGACAAAATCCCCTAGAAAGCGCGCCGGATTTCCTCACCACTTCAGCGGTGCCAGGCCTGTTCCTCCACTGGTCAGAATTTCCTCTGTGCATGGACAAGGCGCATCCAGCCGCACTCCCAGAGCTGCTTCTGTCGAGTCTCCGGGGTCCGCGTCATCAGAGGCAGCGAAAGCACTTGCAGCCGTCCATCAAGCAAGCCCGCCTCCTTCTCGGAAGGACACTGCGACGCTAACAGGCCCCCTTTCGGCAGAAAAAGAGAATGCTCTGGTGTACGCCCCGAATCCGCTTCCACTGACTCTGCAAACGAAATCGTCAGGGGAGTCCCTACAAAGTCGGGGCAGTAACCTTCAACCATCCCCACTGGCAACCGAATTCAAGCCAGAAATGATGAGTCAGTCAGCCTACAGCGAGCCAGGACATGAGCTCTCCGTCCGACAGTTCAATGTACCCAGAACCGCGCCTGACACAAGGCATCATTCTCGTCATCCTTCAACGGGGGCAACCGGGATGACGCTTCTTCCACCACTCCAATCTGAGGAAAACATATCGGTTACCGTTTCACGGCGCTTAGGATTGACTCCAGTGTCCGTCGCTGCTACGCAGGCGGTAGTCAGCCTCACTCCGGTTGCTCATCCCTCCGCAATCATGCCGGGGACCTCACCTCCATCCATAGTTCCCCAAGGAATAGGTAGTGGTTATGGTGGTTACGCATCCGATCCAGCACCAGCACCGGAACCAATGTCGAGAGGTCCCTCTGCGCAATCGTCTCAATCGTGGTCAACGGAGCCCAT
>JSYV01000540.1:0-41866 GCA_000787455.1 Evansstolkia leycettana | reverse complement strand
CCCCCCCCCCGGAGACATGATTGTCTTGTCTTGTCTTCCCTTGTTTTTATTACCCCCTGTTCTTGAAGTCCTTCTGGAAGCATGATAATCGTTCATTTTCTGTTTCTTGACGTCCACCTAGAAGCATGACAGTCATACTACGGCGGCGTCGGGCTGATTGATTTGGTATAGATGGCGTCCACTGATACAGGATGAACATGGGTGATGACAATCAACAATAGCATAATTAGTGAGATTAGATAATTAGTAAAATAGAAGTTCTGTTGCATTCTCTTTGGTGGAATATCGCATACCACAATTAACAGTCCTTGACCATTGCAGTTCTTTCACTGTATTTGGTAGATATATACCTCCCCCATCTACGATATCTCCTGAGGTATATTGCCATGGCCTCGAAGCTGATCAGTCTTCTGTTGATCTTCACGCCCGGTTACTACCGGTTTTAGCTATGAACAAAGACAGCTGGGCAGCGGAACTGGGAAAAATATGCCGCTAAACCGGATCTGGCTGAGAAGCTGACTGCGCAACGACGTAATGCTGAAAGCACCTCAACCAGCAGTGGAAGAGTTGGAAGGATGACGTCGGTCAAGGGGATGGGAAAGAAAAGGCTATATAATAAGAGGCGAGTCGCAGATGGATGATAGGAGGAGTTACTTCTATCTTTTAAGTATCGATTCACTCGATATCTCAAAAGGAATCAAAGCTTTGATTCATCAATCGATATCTATACATACTCATACAAGATTTCCATCCATCTACCTACTACCACATACTCTCACATAGAAGATGTCATTCCTCGCACGCGCCGCTCCTTTGACCAATCGCACTGTCATCAACACCACCACCGCGACAACCGCACCTGCCTTGGCTGTCGCTGCTTCTAGATCTCTCTCCTCGACCGCCAGATACAAGAAGGATCCCATTGAGGCCACCAAGGAGACTCTCAAGAAGGCAGACCGTGTTGTCTCAGATGCTGCGGTGAAGGGTATCGAGAAGGGCGGTACGTTATGAACTCTGACCGTGGCTAGCATTCGTTAATCCACTTTTGCATGTACTGATGATCTGTAAACAGAACAAGCCACCTCTAAGATCAAGAAGACTGTCGGTGTCTCGTCCGAGGAGGCAAAGGGCAAGACTGAACACCTCAAGGGAGAGGCTGCCGAGATGGCTGGTCAAGGAAAAGGAAAGGCTGAGGAGATGATGGGCGAAGCCAAGGGAAAGACCAGGAAGGCGGTTGACGAGGCCAAGGGCAAGGCCCATGAGATGTCGAACAAGATGAGTTCATGAACGACTTTTCTTCATCGTTCTCGGAAACTTGACCAGTGGGGGAGGAGGGAAAAGCAGGGTGATGCCGGAATTGATGTCGTGGTTTCTTCATCTCAAAGCGATTGCTGTTGCAACCCTTGTATAATGTACATATATTACATCTCATTGAAAGGCCGTTCCTCATTAAGAAGAGACGCAAAAAGTTCCCCTTGCCTTGATCTTCCTCGTAAACGGTTCATGAGATTCTTCGGTAGTAAAGGAGCATTCAAAGGGAAGGTCAGCCAGGAGGAGGAAGCATGAGCACGTATTCTCGAGAGCTCAAACCAAATCGCAGCACATCCTTATCTCTAAGCTCCACGTAGCGGCCAGCGGGAATGGTATCCCCATTAACGCTTGACCCATTAGCGCTTTCCAAATCAATCAAATAGGGCTTGACCTTTCCAATGCGATCGCCGAATTCGTTTCGCTTCTCTACGAAGCGGAATTGAATGGCGGCATGTTGCTTCGAGCAACTGGGGTGATCAAGCGGGAAGTCTGCCACGAGGCGCTCCCTTCCCATGAGCCAGCAGCTGCGCTCGCTCAGTTCGACCACCTCGAGGAGATCTTCGCCTTTGAACACGTAGAGCCGCCAGGGCTCCTTGGCCGGCGGTTTGCGTGCCTCGGGTGGCTCATGGTACTTGAGCACCACCGACCCTCCATTGACAGTCACCGTGTTGCTCTCCGCTGCTAGACGGCCCGTGTTTGCAAAATTTGGCTTCTCCTTTTCCACCGGGGGCGTCGATGTTTTGCCTTTCCTGGAAACTTCGGATGTGAATGCGTCTGATTGAGACGGGAGAGGAGCTTTGGACCGCTGGAGAGCCCGTGGTGACTTGCTTCGCGAGCGAACGGCAGGAGACCGAGATCTATATGCGCTCCGTCGCCCTCTGGATGATGTGTAGTGCCGGTCGTCATGTCGATCTCTGTCGCGGTGTCGTCTGTGGTCACGTTCTCGGTCTTCGGTAGATGCGTCCCTGCGCCTTCTCCGTCTATCGTCGTCGGAAGTCTCTGCCCGCTCCCTTCGCTCACGATGGCGTTGATCATAATCCCTCCTGTGGCTGGTGGTGTCGGAGGCTCGGTCGTCGTCCCGACGCCGCGAACTGCGATATTCATCGTCACGATCTCGTCGTCTCCGCCGATGGTCGCGATCTGGCGAGTCAGATGGAGAGCGCCGACGCTCCCGATCGCGGCCGGATTCCTCCGAGCCGGCCATAGTAGGTTCGTTGCTGCGATGCAATCGCTGTTGTGATGAATTTAACTGGGAGCGGAGCTATTCTCAAGTTATTCTGGCTTAATTGATCTGAGCTGTAACGGAGCACGTGATCAGCAGAGATACCGATCATCGGGCTTCAACTCGGGTCTTCGAAAGTTCGGATCTTACTCCGTACCAACGCTTTTTATCGCGTCCACCATCTTCGCATGCAATTTGGAAGGAGCATTCATGCTGCCTTCTTTAAAATCATGCGGTCATGCTCAAGAAATCCATCGTCTTCTGCTGTGGTGGACTCCAGCTGTTGAATCCATACCCAACATCCTTGTCACCACATGCTCGTCCTTTGATCCGGGTCGTCCTACAGCCATCCCTTCACTCGCAGTCATGCAGGACATACGCTACGGCTCAGGAAGCCTTTGAGGGCGATCTCTCATGGCCCGCCAGCCAGACATTCACCCCCTATGATATCTTCAAACAGAAGCGAGGAGCCCCATACTCGAAGAGCCGTTTCTATGACCTGGTCAAGATATATCATCCGGACCGACCATGTCACGATCATCCCCTGTGCAGAGGGATTTCTCCAGAAGTCAGACTACACCGTTACCGGCTAATCGTCACTGCCCATGAGATCCTTTCGGATCCGGTGAAACGGGCCGCCTACGACCGGTTTGGCACAGGATGGAGCCTCAACCCGGGAGTCAGCCATGAATCATCTGCCCCGACGTACCGCTATGGCACAAGGGACTACGGCCCCATTTACGCTAATGCGACGTGGGAGGACTGGGAAGAATGGCGTAATCGACATCGGCCCAAACAGCGACATGCAGTCGACAATCGAACCTTTACCACATTTGTTGTCCTTCTCACTCTATTTGGGGGCGCCGTCCAGGCATCGTGGATTGGGCAGTACAATACCGGATATGAGCAGAGGCTCCGAGAGATCAATGAGGAGTCTATGCGGCTTCTATCGGGACGTCGGCATCAGACGGTAAACCAGCTGGGTTCGTCTGAAGCCCGTGTGCAGAGCTTCTTGATTCGAAGAGACCCGTCCGGCTATGGCTTGAAGGAGGAAGAGCAGGAAGTCTATATGGAGGCCCTGAGTCCGCGCAATCGTGCGTCGGTTACGGAGATTGAAGATGCTCAGGAAGAAAGCGATCACTCCGTGGAGACAAAAACTCCTGGTAAGAGGGCGTGATTTTAACCCTGCATTTTTTTAATTGCATATCCATGCAATGCAGCATGCCTTCTCTTTCCCTATTTCTCTGGATTCGATAAAGGTATGAGCCGCTGTTTCCATTGATCTTTTTTTCGTACATATTGTACACAAGGGACAAAGGAGATTTGTACTTGAATTTTGGCGGTTATACGGAGTAGTTTCAAGTCTGATAAGAAGCAATGTCAAATCTCCACTTCATCTATCATGGATTCCACTTTCGAACATGTAGTACTTATGCCACCTTCTTTGATATGCCAGGTTCGCAATCATCTAGACTCATATTACTTCTAATCACCGTTGTACTGACTGACGGTGTCTGTGCACGGCATTGTGCCAGCGGATCAACCGAGGCCTCCATTGACAGCATCTGGCTCGTGCATTACTTTCGGTTCCCAGGCACACTCCCCTCTTCTTGTTTCTAGATGATAATTATTAGTCTCTTTTCGATTCGCCTTTCATTTCTGTAAACCTAATTCTTTACGTGTATGTTGTCACTGGAGCAGGCTCCTTATCGCTCGTTGCGCCGCCATCGCCATGAGCACCCTCGACGATCCAGTCGCCCTTTTAAAGGCGATGCTCCCGAGAATCCCCCTCATTTTGAAAACACTCTTTCTGCATGGAATACACATGTCGCCTGTTTCCGGAAAGCAAGACCTCCGCACGGAATTGACCGTCGCTATCATCCGCTCCTTCATCAAGTACAGCATGCCCGTGAGGAAGCAGCAGAAAGCAAGTATGCGCGACCCGGGCATCAAGGGCCCGATGTGGGTTTCGAAAGTCACACTGCCACAGCCAGAGAACGATGTTCAAGATGCGGTATTAGCAGCGATCGAGGAGTTGAAATCGGGCGGCGAAACATTCGACATCCCTGGCGTTAAGGCTGTCGAGGCCGAGTGGACTGGTCATCGAAAAGGTGTGGACAAGAAGACCCCGCAACCCGATATTTCAGAGGAACAGAAGTATAAGGAGCTGTTGAAAGAGGCGCCGGCAGATATGGTCATTTTGTATTTCCATGGTGGTGCACATTAGTGAGTGATTTTTTTTTGACTCGTACGATGGCATCATTCGGCCGTATCCTGCCTGGCTAACATGCAACTCTTCTTACTTAACAGTCTAATGGATCCTTGCACCCACCGCGTGCCCGTATCCCATCTCTCAAAGCTCACTGGCGCCCCTGTGCTCTCTGTCCGCTATCGACTTGCCCCCCAGCTCCCCTTCCCCGCCGCCATCGTCGATGCCCTCGTCGCATACCTGTCGCTCGTCTCTCCGCCCCCGGGCTCCCTACACGCCGCAGTCCCTGCCAACCGAATAGTCATTGCAGGCGACTCCGCCGGCGGCAATCTTTCTCTCGCCTTGCTCCAAACGCTCCTTACCCTGCGACGCATCAGACCGACAATCCGTTTCCACGGCAAGGACGTGCCCATTGAAATCCCCGCAGGCGTCGCAACAAGCTCGCCCTGGTGCGACATCACCCGCTCCATGCCCTCAGTGAAGGCTAACGCGCGATTCGACTACATCACTCCTCCCACCCAACCCTCTGACACCCTCTACACGCCGACTCCATTCCCCGAAGACGAGGTCTGGCCGTGCAATCCGCCGCGAGTAGACATGTACACGAACGCCAACGCGGTTCTCCACCCTCTCGCATCACCCCTCGCAGCGCGCAAGGACCTCTGGAAAGACGCGCCGCCGATCTTCATCAGCGTCGGCGAGGAAGGGCTCACTGACGAGGGACTCATTCTCGCGCGGAAGATCCATCAAGTCGGTGCGCCCGTCGTCGTCGAGCAGTTCGAGGGCATGCCGCATTGTTTCGGCATTATCTTTATCGGCACGCCGGCGGGCCGGCGGTTTTTCCAGAGCTGGGCCGATTTCTGCCGTGATGCCGTCGCCGGAAGGGTGAAACCCACCGGGAACATCAAGTATATTGGTTTCAAACTGAGGTATGAGCGGGAGATTCCGCTGGATAAAGCCGATTTGATAAGTGATGAGAAAGCGGATGAGCTGTTGCGCAGAGCCGCTCACTGGAGGGTCGAAGGGGAGAAGGATTTGCAGAAGAAGTGGAGGGAGAGAGCGCGGCTGTAGATTCTTTTGGCGCAAAGAGTAACCCTTCTGTTCATGCAATGAACATGTATATAATGGGGAGGATTGTGTTTTCTTGTTTCTTGCTTATGCCTGTTTGTATATGCGATGCTTGTGTTGATTAAGTTATACCCGTCATGATCTTCTAGCATCGTATATGTGTGATTTACGTTGATCGTCGTCTGTATATACACTGGCTTTGGTGATTCTCGCATGACAACACTTGATTACAAATGGTGAAGTTTGAAATGGATCACAACCACTGCTATGATTGATCCTCGAGGTGATCAGCCAGAATGACTTGATGGTTGATGCCGAGGCAAAGATAAGATCAAATTGACAGCCGAAGGCGATAAGATAAGCCCCAATACCGTAGATCTTGATAAGCTTCGTACAGTGACTCTGGCGTATCAGGATTGATCTTCATCGACAGCACTGGGAACCAGCAGCCACGTAACAATCCTATTCATTTGACACAGGCGCGTACTTATGGAATTACCGACGCAGGGCGATTAATACTATGTCCCAGTATCTGAGCGCCAACTAGACTAGTGAGCCGTGGCTTAATGCACCGATCGCTTGAACTGTGGAATAACCCCAGAATTTATCTCATTCCAGACTTCGTCTCTAAATGCGAAATGCTCGATGTCAGAAGATAAGATTACAGGAAGCGTCTGCGCTGAGATTCAGAACTGCATGGAGCGGAAGAGCAGGCCTCTTCCATAAACTTCTGGCAAGTAAATTTGCACTACATTCAGAGATACTCGTCATCATCCATTGAGAATGGATCATCATCCAAGTTCACCCTTGGAACACCCTGGTCCGATGCGGCGCCTGATCCATGGCCATTGCTTTGCCCCTGCCAGAGTTTATCGACTGGCGCAACAACACTGTGAGTAGCAGTAGCAATCGCAGGAAAGCTAGTCACAAGATCACCATGCACACGGATTTCGCCCGCCAAATTGACAGGATGCGGCGACTCTTCCACATAGCCATCCCAGAAACCTAGAAGCTGCGCGGCGAGTCTGAAAAAGGCGACCAGAACCGTGACCAGAGGCGTTAGAAGCGTCGACAGATGAGACCAGCGCCATAGCATCGTCGGAATTACAAAGGGGAAGCGTGGTGCGTTGGGCATGAGGCAGTTTCCTTCACAAACATCTGCAACGAATGGATGGCAATAGTAGTCGCACATGGTGGACTCTGAGAAAAACCAAACGATCAAGGCCATGGTAAACCAACCCAGCCGAGTGGGACGGATCTTCCGAAAGACGGGGTCCCGTTTCCACAGGCGCGGGAGGCGAAGCGAGGCGTACATGCGACCATCACTGTGTGCGTCACATGCCTCGTAATCCTCACCGGCATGGACATGCTGAACCTTTGTGGTACCTTTATGAGCTGTACTGTGAGAGGAAAGGACAACGGGTTCACGAGAGATTTGTTCTTCCAGACTGTTGAGACCTTTCTTGACTTCATTGATGTTTCGGAGCAGTGACTGAAGCTTCCCATTGAGTCGGTCGAAATCTACTGAGTCTCTTCCCTTTGACGTCGCAGATTCCAGTTTCGCCAGTACAGCTTGCTCGTACGCGGCGTCTTCCTCTGCCTCAGTCTTCAGTTCGGTGGTTGGTTCTTGCAGTAGGAATTGAAGGGATTCGATTGTGTCGTCTCCAACCGCAAGGGAGTCCCTGTCTGATTTAACTTCCTCGATGACCGTCTCCAGTGCGCTCTTCGGTAGACTGGGTTTTATCGGCTCCGGTCTCCATTGCACTGCCTTCTTTTGCTCAGATTCCTTAGGTTCCACGATTTCTTGCTCGGGCTTCTTTTGCTCCTTCGGTTGTGCTTCCCCCTTTGAAGCGTTCTCGTTTTGAGACGCTTCTGCCTTTTCAGGCTCAGGTAGCTTTTCTGGTTCTTTATCCGACTGGACCTGCGCAAGGATATCATTCGAGAGATTCTCTGGTAGTTTTGCTGCGCGCTCAGTCATTGGTGTGTCTATCCAGGCACCCGTCACAACCGGCGTTTTGTCGTAGATGCGTCGTTCAGGAGCCTTCTGTGGCTCTGGTGTCTTCACTTGGTTGGGGCTTTCAGTCCTTGCGAGTTTGCGAAGCAGGTCTTGGGAATCCCTCTTAGACGGACTCGGTTTGTTAAAGGTCGAGTTTTTGTAAACTACTATAGGAGTGTTTGGAATGGCGTCGATTTGGGTCGATTGCTTGAGTCGGTCCTCTGCACTGATCTTCGCAGGATCTTGAGCTGTCCGACTTCCAAGAGTGTCTCTGTTCTTGGGATCTTTTCGTCCGGGAGAGTGCTCGGATACCAGCATCGACCGGGCATTGGAATCGATCTCGGATCCAAATCCTGAAGAAGGCGGAAGGCCTGCGGAACTCGCGTCTTGAGGCTCGGATTCGACCCGTCTGCTGATACTGCTCAACCAATCCCGATTCCGTCCGCGGCTTCCCCAATTTCTTGGGAGATTCAGTGAAGGCTCCGGGTCACGGTCATCTTCGGTCGCATCTTGGATGATCTCGTCGTCGCGTCGTTGTAGATTTTCCGCCGTCAAAGCGGCTTTAATCCCAACCTTGGCTCTGCTAAATACCGGGGAGCGACTGGTAGTAGCACGTTTCAGTCGCTGCTCATCCCTGGCATGATCAGCCAGCCTGTTCCGATTAGTGTCCTCTGCGGTCTCGTCCATGTAATCAAACCCTGATCTAAACTTGTCTGTGGTGGTATTTATATGTTCCCTCATCGTAGAAGCCGATAACAGCCGCCTGACTCCATTTTCGCGCGCCTCCTCCAGAGAGAGCTGGAAGTCTTCCTGCTCGACCAGATCGGCAAGTGTAACATCATCGTCGATTTGTCTATAGGTCTCCACGAGCTCATTTGGCGGCTCTGAGATACTTGATCCAGGAGACGAACCAGCCAATTTCCGTCCCCTTCTTCTGCGAGGACTGGGTGTCGATGTCGCATGAAGATGTGGAGGGAGATCGTCCTGACCATCCATTGTTGTTATCCGTGATGCCGCTTCAAATGCCCCTCTCAGAGTCCTCGTCTGGCCAAACCCCCTTCGAGATCGCGTACTTTGTTTCGGCGACGGACTAGATATCCGCGGAGAATAGACATCGTCTGCAGTTCTGGTGTTTAGGCGCGCTCGACGAAAGGGGGATTCGTATGGGAGCTCGTGGCGGCGACGCGACAAGGACGTGCGGTCGCGGTTGCGATCAGAGGTAGACATTATTATTATGATGATTATTATTGTGAGAGCAGGAGCACTCCTCGATACTTGCAGCGATTGCCATTCACGCGAAATAAATTTGCAGTGAGACACCCTCAATTGCGTATAACGCGTGTAAAAGCAGCAGTTGCAGGCGGAATAATCAAACACGGTTTAGCGGCATGACGACAAAGCTCTGGTCTCTCAGTCTCGTGCTACTGCGGAGAAAAGTACTGCAGTCTGTAGACAAGGCTTCCCTACGTTTACTTCTTCAACACTGATCATGCGAACGCCTGATCTTCAAATGAATCTTTTCTGACCACTCTCCACCTGTGAAGTAGCTTCAGCGTATTCCTGTACGCGCGTCCACGAGACATATCTTTTGCTGAATTTACTGACATGTGACAAGGTCAGTTGTATAGAGCAGTCGACAGGACATACTCAAGCCACTCCCCGTATACTCATCTCTTCTTCCTGTTTGGAGAGGCAGAAAAATACGATCAAAGCTCTTTTTTCTCAGTGTAGTTAGGCATCGAGCTCATCATCGATCCATCAATTGCACAAGTCACTTTTCACAACACTTTTGCAGAACACCATGGCGAAATCCGCGAGACGGTCCGGAAAGGGCAACTCTTCAGCTTCGCAATCGACCACATCCAGGTCCTCGACTCCCAGTTCGCGATCTAGCACCGGTCCCATTCCACCGTTTGTGAAAGCGCCGGGATTACTTGAAGCGTTCCTCAAACCCCTCTCCACGAAAGAGGTCTACTTAGTCCATATCGACACCAACCCGATACCACTCAAGACGAAGACCTTCCAGATTCCCATTCTTTTCAATGTCATTCTCACCGCCATTATTGCTGCGCGCGTTTATATGGGCTTCTACACCTACCCGGCCATGCTTGCAACCCTGGTCGGATTCACCAGCTCCATGACAGTCGACACAGCAACCATATCATGGGAAGAAATGGCACGGATTATCCTTCGGCGGACGACGACATTGCTCATCGACTACTTCCTGGTCACGCTCTTTCTCGCGTGGCCGATACGCTTTATTTTCGGCCCGGTTAAATGGCGCCGCGCCGTGGGGTTCCGGGACCGCGAGATAATCGTTCGCCGGAGCCAGCGCAGTTGGAGCCAGAATCTTGTGCGGAATACTTGGATCAGAGACGATGAGGCGATGCGGGATAAGATCGTTGCGGCGGTGACACCGGAGCGTCTCAGGAAGACAGGGTACCTGCTTGTAGATGCGGACTGGGACTTGGATTATGATGCGATGATCCGCGCTCACGCATTAGTGGATAGGACGCGCAAAGGTGACGGGGTACAGTTGGATGAGTTCCGAACTGCGGTGCTCGTCCATACCGACTCGGATGGTTGGTTGATCTGGCGTGTGGGAGACGAGGACACACCCGAAGGACGAGCCCGGACGACTCAGAGGGAACAGATCCTTGCGTTCAAGGATAAGCTTACGGCCATGGGCAAAGAGGACCTTTTTTACCGATGGGTGGAGTTGATTCAGTATGAGAGTTCGCAGCCGGATGGGTTCACACCGGAGAGGCAGCGGTCTGCAATGATTCAGACAAAGAAGTTGTTCGAGGATGAGAACGTTGATTTTGAGAGTTTCTGGCAGGAAGTTGGCGGAATGGACGGGCTGCCTTCTTTGGACTGATTGATCTCAATAGTATGTTCAGCAATCTCGAACGTGGCTTTTTTTGATACCAAGTGAGTATGATCAGTATCGATGCTATTCATTGGAGCGAGTTCTATATTCGCGTAGAACACACCCTCGCTAAAACCCAACACATAATCAGACCGCTCTATCCAGAAGCGAAAAGATGGGGGGAAAGCAGATACTGAATTGCGCTTAAATGGGTATCATTCAATCAGTGGTGCAATCATCCCTCGCAACATATTAAACCAATATGAGCTCTGAATCGTTCTTCGCATTCAAAGGCTTCGCGAAGCGAACAAAGAAATTTCCTCAATGATCCTCAGCGACTTCCACTCTCTAGCCGATAATCTAAAGACCACAACTTCTCCCATGGCCGGGATCTCGCAACTGGACGTTTGCGGGAGTCTGAGCGAGAGGATGAACCGTCAGCACCCTCGACTCTTGGAGGTGATGCTGACAGGGGTGAGTTTGCGTCTCGCTGGGGTGCCGACGCATTTTCCGGCGCCGGGGCTGAGCCCTATGGTCTGTCTGTCAGTCCATCAGGAGATAAAGGTATGGGCAACCATTGATTGAAGTCATGGGCCCTGGAGAAGGTCTCGGCGAACCTCGTCGAAGATTGGGGCTGTCTCCCGGGGCTGTGAATTTGCGTCCGCCTCGGCCGGTCTGACTAGGTCTCCTGAGGATTCCGCAGCCGGCAATGACGGCGCAGGCGCCCCTTTCTTAGAGTTGGAGCTGTTCCGTCGACTATCCAGACTCTTGGTCAACGTTTTGGCGACGTTTCCTCCGTTCGAAGTACGCTTTAGACGAATGCTGCCTTTTGCGTCTACATGGGCCGACGCAACGGTGCTCTTACCCAACCCTGGAGTTGCTGGAGCACCCGGTTTCTCTTCCGTGGCATCAACAAGATACCAACGAAGACCATCTGACAACTCGAAAGGATTCTCGTCGTCAAAAGAAGTCCCATCGCTGACTACCGATCGACGATCTGGATTGACGCCGTTTATTGACTTGGACAGATCCACCACCCGCTCCTCAATCTTGGTGATTCGGGCAAGCAACCAGTCACGAGTAGAGAGCTTGTGCGCATCTTGCTCACGCAGGAAGTAGTGCGGTGCTCCGACGTTGAATGCAGCCCAAGATCGAATGGTCTGGTTACGCGTGGGTAAGAAAAGAGCGAGGTCCCCTTCTTTGAAGGACCGATAAGCAATCTTCTCGTGAGCCTCGCTTTGAGCCCGGTGGTACTTGTCACGGTATCCCTTGGCTTCCTTCTGCCATTTCCGCGCAAGCAATTCGATGTCTTTGACACGCTTGACGACGGCATCGCTGTAGATATCCACATCAAACTCTCTGATGGACTCCATAAACGCCCTGAATCGGGCCGCTTCTTCTTCGGCACTGTCAGCCTGTATCCAGTTCAGAAGTTCGGAATCGGGCTTCAACGACACCACGCCGGACTGGGTGAGACTATCACCGAGACCAGACGAAGCGTTGACTTTCGATGCCCTCTGGACAACAATGTTGCCATCCTGGCGGATGATAGTGAAACCAAGTTGCTCAAGCATACGTCCGAGCTTCTCGACCTGCGCAAAGAGTTTCTGAGAAAGCTCCTCAGACCTTTCACCACGTGCTTTGACCCGAGTGGCAGCTTGCTGCTCCGACTCCGAGAGGGCTTCAACTTTCCTCTTCCAAGCGAGCACTTCTTCTTCTGACTGGCGAGCCTGAGCTTCAACATCAGCCAGTCTCTGGTTCAAGGCTGCTAACTTCCGTTCTTCTTCCGCCACCCGTTCCCGAAGAGCATCGGAGCCAGTTTCGCCGGCAGACTGCAGTGCGTTCAGTTTCGACCGTTCATCGTTCAGCTCTGCTATGACTGCCGACAACTTCGATCTCTCCTGTGCGAGCTCTTGCATAAGTCGAGAAAGGTCGGAGTCGCGTTCACTTAAGTTCTTCTTCAATTCTTCAGCCTCAGCCTCCATCTGGGCCAGGCGCTCTTCAAGCATCTTGCATTGTGCTGTGGCTTTCGCTGCATTTTCTTCCGCACTCTTGGCATGGATGGACAAGCCTTCGGACAGCACTTCGATCGCCTTAATCAGGCCGGGGAACTCAAGAGGTACCGAACCTCCCGGAGACAGGTTTGTAAAGGCAGCCTGCAGAGCGTGGTAGTTCTCTTGATCCCTTTTCTGGAATTCTTTCTCCGCTTTTTCCAGCTCCGCAACCTTGGATTGAAGGTTTCGTCGTTCCTCTTTCAGTGACTGTAATTCCTCGTTCAAACTGTTTGCCTTCCGCAACTCTTCTGCAGCGTTGTTCTGAGCATCTTGTAGGTCATTCTCAATTTGCTGTATCCGCTCCTCTGCTTCATGCTTCTCATGTTCCCGGCCATCCATCACTCTGTCAAGTTCCTCTTCTAATTCTTCAACCCGAAGCCGGAACCTTTTCACTTCTGCCTCTAGAAATCTGCGCTCCTCATCAAACTCCCGTTGACGGGCCTCGAGGTTTTCAATCAAGTCTTTCTTTGTCGATTGCGCCTCTTGTATCTTATCCGTATTTGACTGGCGCTCGGCATGAGCTTCTTTTTGCAGTCGTTGCACGGTTTCTTTTTTTGCGGCCAATTCGGCTTCGAGCTGCACAATGCGCTGAACGAGTGCCTTGTCTTCAGGCGACTGGTTCGATGACATCCGTCTGGAAGATACTGATGACCGTCTTGAAAGCGGGTCAGGATGGGGAGAAGCAGGTGAGCTGGGGAAATCGAGTCCGAAATTGCCGCTAACAGGGCGACCCATTTGGCTTTGGCGATGAAGGAGGTCTTCCAGCTTGCGAACACGGCTTTCAGATCCTTTGAGTTTTTCTTCCAACTTGGTCTTCTCGTCCCTTAAACTTCGAAGCATGTCATCACCTCGTAGTAGCAGGGAACTCCGACTCATGTCAAACACACTGCCTTGCTTGAATGCTTTCGCCCTGCGCCTTTGTTGGCGTGTAGGGCTGTCCAAGTCTTTGTAAAGCCGGGAAAGCTCCTCGACGAGAGTGGCCATTCCGGGCTTGGATTTCAAGTCCTCAATGTACGCTTCAATTTCCTTCCGTGAGACTTCCGGCCATTCATACTCCTGGCCCTGTAGGTTGATTTCAATACCTAGAGTTGTGGCATCAGGGAGTGATACGAAATCGCCCATGCTTTTCATCCATTTCTTTCTTCGACGCTGCTCCTCGTCCCTGAAAACAGCCATTTCCTCCGCCAATGTCAAAGAATCAGCCTTCATTTTCTCACTCCATTCACGACGTCGCACGGCCTCGATCAACACAGATCCATATATCATTGGCATGTGAAAGACCGAATAAATGATATCAAAAGCGTCGCTATTGACGTCAAGATTCACTATTCGTGCTTGAGTGTCTGCAACCCGTGATTCGATGGAGGAGATGGCTCGCATGTAACTGAGCGCGGTTTTTCCTGCTGCATTGAGTCGCCTGACAGCTTCTTCAAGTCCAGCCTGTAGCTCCATGCTTATGTCTAACAGTGATGGTAGTAGGTCTTTGGTATGGCCCAATGCAAGTCTAGAGATATTCGCCAGTGTCTTCTGGTTATTAGGCAGACTCAAAACATGCTCATAGTCAGAACTGATCTTCTTAGCAATGGTTTCCACCTCCTCAAGCAGTCCATCAGTTCCGTCAACCGGTGACGGAAGGATATCATCCACTAAACGCTGGGTGTCCGACGCAATGTCGCTGACGGCGTTTTCAATATCGTCAACTTGACGAGCAAAACGTGGATAAACTGCCGAGGCTTCCGAGCCTGCTCTTTGAACCTCGTCCACGTCCACAAAATCCCGCAGAGTTCCGCTCGACCGATCCTTTCCTTTCTTTGGAGTTGACGGACGACCAAGGAAGTTGAAGTCCTTCCTCGCTGGTATAGTTCCAAGAGTGGCCAGGGCCCGCTGCCACCCGTCGAGTGCGGCTTTCTGCTCCTTTAAAAGATCATTTGCCCATGATTGAGCTTCCTGGAACTTATTCTCCAGGTTGCCCACGTGAGACTTTAGGTTTTCAAGGGCAACGCCGACAGCGCGGTTGATAATGTCCGTTCGCTCGTTGTGCTCGCGGATGCTCCGGTCAATCTGCTCGCAGCGCTCAGACAAGTTCAGCGCCCATGTCCTTCTTGTCATGTATAGGTTCCGCCATGCCTGCAGATCATTCTGGTCGGCTAGGGTATCTGGGGGATCATTAGGTGTAAATGGCGGCGGAGGCGGGGTTCCTGAAATTTCGATATTGTCTGGCTCGCTAACGTATCGTCGATCGTATACGAAGATTTCGTTCTAAAGGACTCATAATCAGTGAAAGTGGAGATAAAACCCGTCATAAACAATCATACCTCAGTGGCGAGGGTTTGGACTTTGACATTTTTCCCTCGAGAAGTCATCAATATCTGTCTCTGGGAAGGTATAGATGTGTTGCGAGCAATCCATGCTCGGAGAGCATCCGGTCTTGCGTGTTAACAAGAGCGTTAGTTGAGATACCCACAATAAGGATCCAAACATCACGAACGATAATCGAGTGGGGATGGAACGTACGATGCAAATGAGACCGGATCTGCGAGCAAGTGCTCGCCAGTGTGAGCAATATAGATGTTCAAAGACATCCCCTCCTCACCTACCGAGCAAAGCTGCTCAGGAGTTGGAGAAATGAAGAATGTGGTATGACAGGCAGAGACGTTTAAACGCAGGCCCGGAAGAGATTCGAGACTCACTACGTCTTATTGCGCTACTGGACTGGGGAGCTTTCCCCAGAAGGGACTCCGTAATGCGCTTGGCGGGTAGCCCAAAGAGGCTCCACCCTCCCGTCGCGTGCAAAACAGACCATCACAAGATGCATTTTCTGGTCAGCCACGGATTCATTCCATGGCATCCCAGGTGAACATTCCAGGTTCGCTACCTCACCTGGATTCAGGAGAAGCCGTTCTGCTGAGTCTGGCAGACGACGATCCAAGAGATGTGGTGCCGTTGTCCGACAGGGAAGCGTTGATTCTGCAGCTTTACAACCAGATACAGGAACAAAAACTCGAAAAGGCATTCCTCGAGCAAGGTAAAGCCTCCCATTCTTGGACAACTTCTTTTGGTACCGGTTTTGACAGCACATGCTTGTAGAACAGGAATCGCTCTCCGGCGAAGATGCTGAGGAGCAACTTGCCATCGCTGAGCGTGAGCTCCTAGAGGCAAGAGCCACCTACACCGTCAGGAAGAAAGCAGTCGCGGCTATACTTATGACTGATCCTACACTCAAAGCGGTACATTTGAAAGCGACTTCCCCTCCAGAAAGGTAGGTATCCTCAATCTCTTGCAGATCCTAAGACGGCTATTGTCATGTTGCTAAGAAATGGCAGGGCTCTTCTCGGCCTCATTAATCGGCGCGATGTTCTATCCCTCGCGCATGAGAACCTGGCAGCTGCACAAGCTTCGACGTTGCGAGATCTGTCAAATGTGGAAATTGAGAATTCACGCATCAATCAAAGGAACCAAGAGCTAGCGCGTGAGCTATTGAGCCTCACAAAGGACGGCCTCTCTTGGAAGGAAGGCGTCATAGATGCGAAGGTCAAGGAGCAGCTTAACCGACTAGAAGCTGATCAACGAAAAGTCATGGCAAGGTGGGAGACTATGAAGAGCATTGCCAGCGCTATTGTAGTCGGCAGCGGAGTGAATTGGGCAGACAATGAGACTCTCAGAGCACTCGTCCTTGATGAAGAGGATGGTTGATGGGTTGCGCATTTCTGCCATGGCTTCTATGTCGAGAGTCATAACGAAGAAATGTCCGGAAATCCTACCATTCGAGAGTATTTCTTTGTTATATTCTGGAGATCTGTGATCTCTCTGGCCCTCAGCTCTTCCAATTAATAGCCGCTTGTCTTGAATGTTTCGATTTCTATGTTGCAAACCACTGATGTAGTCATGGGCGAAAATGCAGCTCACTAAATGCCACTTCCTTCTCTGGAAGGAAGCATGACTGCTTTAATTAATCATGTGATTAACAGCTGAGGAGCCAAAGTTAGCAAGACTTGAGCATGACGAGAGCAAGACGCGAGCTGAAGAGAGCAGAAGGAGACTTAAGGTTATCTATTAGTGTGACTGTGTGACACAGGAAGAACTCTTATTCTTAGCCAATGCTAGCCTCAGCACTGTTATCTTTACTGGATTACTATGACATTCCAGCAACTTACAAATGTCAATAGGAAACTCTTGTTTCAGGGTATCCTAGTTTCAAACCAGGTTACTGTTAATTGGGCATTACTTATCAGAGTTCACCCTCAGTCAGAAGATAGCTTGTTCAGAATATGAATAAATCTGTGATCTGTATTAGGCAGGCTGGTGATGATGGCAAGACTTTCCCCACTACAGTAAACACTGAGTGCATGGCAGTCATCATGGACATTTGCTGAAATCATTGGGTTTTCTTTAGGGATTGACAACTTTCTTTAAATGAGTAAGGGACTATTTTTAATGATTTATGCACGCCATATGATGTATCTTGCTATTATGTACTATCACAATCAAGATAATGCCTTCTGTTCATGTGGCACTAGTTCAGATTACAACCACTGATTGGGGAACATTCTTCAGCATGAGCTCATGTATACAAATTTCTCTAAATCGGATCCGGTTGAACTATTGACTTGATGGCGAGTCTCCATCACCAGATGGACTTGAGAAGAAGATGTGATCAATCGCGCAGGCCTTTGGCGGCAAAGGTTCAATTAAGCTGCAAGATGTGCCATCAGCGTAAGGTTAAGTGCGACAAACTCGATCCATGCATGTCAGCATTTGGGCTCGCCCCTGTTGAAAGGGCATGGTTGCCACGTGGCTGAGCCCGACGGTCAACAACAGAGCAGCCCTCCGAATCCGAAACCGATTTGCGAGACGGGCTATCTAAGCTCGAGCAGCTCTTACGAAATGTGACTCGCCCTGGCAATAGCGACAGTAACAACGAACGGCATGGTTTGTCTGTTGTGGGTACGAATGGCCGATTCTTCCATGTCCTTCGAGGTGTGCGTCCGGTTATCGATCGCTGATAACTCCTGGAAAGCATTCCCAATCTAACAGATTGGGCCGACAATCAATTCAACTTGCTCCCTCTCTTCGATGGGCGATGTTCACTCGTCTGGCGCCGTACATGGAGGTTAGTACTTGACTGACTGAGGATAGAAAGATCCACAACTCGCACTTTACCACCTCGGATAACTTCATAGTTATCCATGAGAGATCTATCTTGAACGTGATTACTTGCCTCTCTATTCGACAGAACGATGACGGATAGGATTCTGACGCCCATTGAGATCTTCGATTTTACTTACACTTTGAAATCTGGAAAGACAGCTCGGACATGACACACCCACAAAGCTCATGTTCTGAAGTTTGGGCGTCGATTTCGTCGCTTTGCAACACGGTCATCAGAAATGGGTGCCGAATGGCAATTTGTTGGTATGAGACAACAACGAGGAGTATGCCCTTTTGGCCCCCATCCAATTATAGGTGTCTGGCCCCCAAGGCTCACCTAAAAGGCTGCCTTGTCAGCCCCCCTGCCATGGACTGAACCTGACCATAGTGGGAACCGTGTATCGCGATCAAGATGTTAGCACCACTGCTGGGCCTCAGCTTATGCCACACGGCCAAAAAGACCAACACTGATCGCGATACACGCGATCAGGCCCAGGTCCACTTTATATGGTATCGCACTGTTGGCGTGTTACACCACGCCAGATAGAATTTAGAGCCTCCCATATTGTCTTACAGGTTTGCAGGGATAGGTTCACAGGGGATAGGTTTATAAGGGCAGGTTAAGAGGTTCATAGACAGGTGAGGCCAAATCTTAAAAGAAAACCATACGGAGTAAAAAAGTAATGATATTGATCAGCTAGCGGTGAGAAATGAGAATAGCTTCAAATTTGGATTACTAGTATTATTATGAGAAAAAGCGAAATGGCAGGCTAGACGAGTTGGTTGAGATATGGCGCCATACATACATTTAGCGCCTTTTTTTAGTCACGTCCCGCCATGACTTTTTGGGCCACACCTCCGTACGGAGTACTATCCACTATGGTGGTCATCCAAGCGCCAGCATCTTTGCCTGCACGTGGATACTAGGCTATACATACAAGCCCCTGCCGGCATCAACTCAGATGTGGGCCATCGTTGCAACACTCGGAAATTTAGCAATGCACCGGTTTTCCAGTGACCTTGGGCCTCGCCAGTCTATTTGGAATTCGGGATCCATACTCTGTACTCCGTAACTCCATACAGCACAGGGAAAACTGGAGGCTGAGTGGGCACCTTTAGCTGCTTTGGCGCAGCCATGAAATCTGTGTAAGAACAAGACGCATGCCTCGATTCAGCCATGGTGCTGGCATGTAGACTATCTAAGATGCAATGCCAATAGAGAGTTTCCAGCCGCTGCAGTGGATTCCAGGTATGAGATGTGTGTGATTATGGCATAAAGGTAATGGCAGCTAGCTATCAGGGCAGCCCGGCAAGGGCGAAAGGCACTACAGCACTGGCACAGTTCTACAATTATAAATAAATCATCCTATAGACATGGATGGGATGCTCCAAGAGGGAGGCTGAGTGAGGCCCAGAAAAGTGCCTGATGCAAACTAACTATGCATGCATGTCAAAAGGGCCCCTGGAAAATAACTAAGCTATATTCTGATTGGATCAAGGTGAAATTTGAAAGTACAGAGAAAGGAAAAGAAAAAAAATTTTTCCCTCAATCCTGCTCAATGGTGAGACTTTCTAAGTCATCACTTGAACCTCTTGGAGAGCCAATTAGGCTTTAGATATGCTGCATGTGCCTCTGCACCAGGGGTTGGTATAGTGAAGTAATACGGGAGCTCTTATCTAGGTACGTAAAGGCTGAAGGGATGTGGCCTCCTAATCACGTGCATCTTAGTCACGTGCAATATATATACAGGAAATCTCGTATACAGGTATTAATACCCATACTCTTCGGCCTGAGGCCTAAAAATATATAAGACATAGTCAGTGTTAATCTTTAAGAGTATAACACTTCAAGCAGATAACAGATATCCATCGATATATTATAACTTGCACACAGTTGATAATTTGGGATCAAGAAGAGTCGTTACAGACTATAATACTGTACTACTCACTGAAATGCCAAGATATAATCTTCGATGATGAACTATCTATATACTATATACTAGTTGTGGTTACTTGATATCTACCCTTAGAGTATTATATTCTTCCAAAACAAGTTAGTCAGGTTCCTGGCCCATTTAATCTACCGTACTCACAGAGCAACACACCGATAATCATACAATAGTGGCATACATACTGGCACCAAATGCCCCTAGCAATCCATGATCCATCCCATAGAGTCGCGCCACGCTTCATCATCCGGTCCCCAGTGTTTGCTCCATAACTACGGAGTATCAAGTCACAGAGACTCGACCTTCAGGTGTCGGAACCTGCAGGCACAGGTACAACTTATCATTCGACCCTTGGACTACAGGATGAGCCGGTCCCAAAGTATTCTACTCTGCATACACACAGCCCAATCAGCAGGCCGGAGCGGGGGGACTGTTCGATAAGCGCCCCCAGATCTAAGCTTTAGCTGACAAGTAGCGTGAACTAGCTATCTCCCTAATGAAATCAATCTACCTACTATAGTCAAATTTTCTCCAACAATGCCGAAACGACCACGGGTTATACACTACTCGATTCGGATCAGAACAGCCTGAACGTTACGAGTATTCCCGTGTCAAGTCAAACAAGAGCCTATCATGGAGCAGAGGCAGGCTTCGCCGGTCAAGCAATGAGTCAATTATTAACGGCGAACGCTGCGTTGATGGCAGCTCTGAAAGAATCCTGACTCCCCTCTGTAAGTGCCTCAACGCATTGGACATCTTAGCTACCGACTAATTTAGCGTATAATCCAGAATTTGGAACCGGAGAGCCTTTTCATTAAAACATGGGAGTGTTGGCTGTAATGGCACGCTGCGCCACAGTCGTTCGTGATGTTAGTGTGGCTCCCTCGAGCCTGCACATCGACAGTGCGTTCTGCCGACTCCAACGCTTTGCTGTAAAACTCTGAGAGCATCGGATTTTCCTGTTTAGAAGGTTCAGAGATTTTATCAATCCCAGGCTGAACAGACTGGACTTTGGGATCTTTCTGTTACAATGATCTTCTGTTGTTCAAGTATAAGGCGCATACGTCAAGAACGGCATTCATCAACAGACCCAACATCGACTCAAATCAAGCCACTGATCGTTTCTTATGGCTAACGGTCCGGCCTTCCGTTTGAGGTTACATTTGGAATCGCTCAGATGTGGGACTTTCCTCCGGATAATGGCACTGTTGCGTCTTCGAGATTAGCTATTATCCTTGGACTTTGCTGAGAATAGTAGGGCACTTCTGCAGCTACTACAACCAGTGGATTTTCGAGAGTATATATATCATGTCCTTGTCGCGTCTTTCAAGACTGCTTTTTCTCATCGTAGCGCAAGTCTTTCAAGTATTCATGGTTACAACACTCGTTTATGATGATACTGTTTCCTGTCTTAGCTATATTGCTCGGCGCCTGCCGAGTGCAGGCGCGTGCAGTCTTCGCCCATTTCATGGTACATGAACGTTCCTTCTGCTCTTCCATTGCCAAGCTGACGGCCTTGACAGGTGACGAACGCTGGCAATTTCTCCCTGAGTGACTGGGAAAATGATATCCAGCTGGCTCAAGAAGCCCATATCGATGCATTTGCGCTCAATATGGCGTACAATGATCCAGTGAACATCAATGTTATAGCGGACGCCTTCAACACTTCTGCTCAGCTTGGGTTTAAACTGTTCTTTTCGTTTGACTACGCTGGCAATGGGCCTTGGCCTAAACAAGATGTGATTGACATGATACTTCAATGGGGTTCAAATGATGTCTACTTTTATTATGAAGGCAAACCTCTGGTGTCCACATTCGAGGGTCCAGCAAACGCTGACGATTGGTTCGATATCAAGAACCAAACTTTCTGCTACTTTATACCAGATTGGTCCTCACTTGGAGCCAAGGCTGCTCTCGAACCAGGTGTTGCAGATGGGCTTTTCAGTTGGGCAGCATGGCCTTGGGGCGACAATGAAATGACGACCTACACTGATGCTTCATATCTGCAATACCTCAATGAGACAGGGGTCGCCATGCCGTACATGATGCCTGTCTCTCCTTGGTTCTTTACCAACTTGCCTGGCTACAAGAAGAACTGGCTATGGCAAGGCGACAATTTATGGTATGATCGCTGGCAGCAAGTTTGGTTTGTTCAACCAGATCTCGTTGAAATCATCTCCTGGAATGACTACGGCGAATCTCACTACATCGGCCCCCTCCACGATAATGCATTTGCTGCCTTCGACATCGGTCAAGCACCATACAACTATGCTGCAAATATGCCTCATGATGGATGGCGTCTATTTCTCCCCTTTCTGATCGATACCTATAAGAATGGTAATGCAGAGGTGACTCAGGAAGGATTGGTGTCCTGGTATCGCTTGCAACCTAAGGAGGCATGCGCTACTGGTGGTACAACAGGGAACACAGCTTCACAGTTACAAATCGAGTTTCCACCTGATGCTATTGTGGCTGATCGAGTCTTCTATTCTGCACTTCTCACGGCGCCAGCAACAGTCACAGTCAGTATTGGTGGGGTAGTTCAAACTGGATCCTGGGTAAGCCACCAATTGCAGAGATACCGATCCGCAGAATAAGACCGAAACTGATGGCACGATTAGGATTGGACTCCTGATGGTGGAATTGGTATCTACCATGGCAGTGTGCCATTCAACGGCAACACCGGTGAGGTGATAGTGACGATCTCGAGAGGTGGCACTATCGCTCAAATGGTTGGTGAAGCTATTACGACCAGCTGTACCAATGGCATTGAGAACTGGAATGCCTGGGTTGGGAGTGCATCTGCGAGCAATTCTGTCTCTGCAACTCCTGCACTTCCGCTCTCTGAACGAGACTGTATCAATGGAACTGCCAATAACCCCAACTTTATAGGTCTTTGCGAGTTCAGCTGCCAATATTCATACTGCCCGATTGGAGCATGCGTTTGCCGTCTCATGGGCGCGCCCAAGGAGAAGCCGGATCCCACTGGTGAACCCGGCTATCCCATCGCCGGCGAGGACGCCAGCTATAGCGGTCTCTGCAGTTTTGATTGCTCTTATGGATACTGTCCAGATACTGCTTGTGGGAATGTTTCGGTTCCACTTACCATCCCGACTGTCTCAGACTTCGCTTACCCAGCCTGTGTTGCTGGTTCTGGAAATGGAAACCTTGCTGGTCTCTGTAGCTACAGCTGTGCCTACGGATACTGCCCGATGGCTGCGTGCTCTTGTGATGCATGGGGCCCTTTGGTCCAACCACCGGACATTATTGAAGATTACGGCTATGCTGCGGCTGGCCTGGACCCTGACCTCTATGACGGTCTTTGCAACTTCGCTTGCAGTCGAGGATATTGCCCGGACGGTGCTTGCACGATGTATCCGGATTATACTGCCGGCGAATACTACCAAACCTCGACTTGCACGGATCCTGTTATCACCGACGCCTCGGTAGCGCCCTACACACGATGGAATGGAGTCGATTGCGAGGGTGCGTGGACGGACGCAGTAGCATTTTACCACACCAAGGCAAACGGTCTCTCCTTTCCTGAGGCGGTCAGCAATTTCTTCCATGGACCCGAAAACATGGCATGTGGTGTGACTTCTGATCACAACGGTAAGTACCATCTATGGGCTGGGAAAAGGATGCGATCATGCTGAGCAAGATGCGAAGGCTGTGAATCTTTCATGGAATGCCAGGACACCGACGTTCCAGCTGGATACTTGATTCTGAACTCGATGGTCCTGTTGGAGAATGTATGTCTCGCTCAATCCGTCACCCCGTGTCATCCTTGCGGTGAACAATCTTGGAGGTTTGTGCATTAACAGACTCAGGCCCTCATGAACTTCTACGATGCCATCGATCGAGTCGAGACGTCGGTTGAAAGCGAGATCGAGACACTGACATCTACGTTTGCCCCTGTTCCCTCAAATGATGAGGCCGTGTTCTCTATCATCATGGACATTGTTGGCTTGGGATACGCACTTTTCGCTGCTCCAATGTGGAACTCGGTTATTAAACAAAGTTCGTGGTGGAAAAATAACCCCAACACGTTGGGGACAGTGAAAGATTCTGTGAATGGGCTTGTTTCAAACGGCATCAGCATAGTCAAGGATTCTTCAAAGCAAGCAAGTTCACAAATCGATATTAACAATAATCTCACTGCGAATGTCGACAACATTGTGAACGTGTGGTACAATTCTGTTGATACCCTTGTGCGTTCCTATACCTGTCAACGTCACCCGAAGCTTCCAGCTAACCTGTCAAACAGAATCAATATCTCTTCAACGGTTCCGATTCTAGCATCGCGTCCTTGCATGCTGCGATTACAAACGGTACAATGATGGAGAATAGCTACACACCACTTTCTGATCTTGAGATTCAAGACATGCTCAGGAAAGCTATCTACGCCATTCTCATCCCTCAGACCTGGCAGCTGTCGACGCAAGATCTCGGCCCTGTTGTGCTGGCCTCTGGAGCCCCATGTGGAACAGTGGATCCACTGATTGACTATATCACCTCAGCAGATGGTGATGCGACATTTTACTGCTACAACAATCAGATATACTATCTTGTTGGGGCTATTGGTTTCGCACATACCTATTGTGGGAATCCGCATGACATCACGGTATACTGCCACAATAATACCTTCACACCATTACCCGGTTGGGACTCGCTCGATGGCACGAACTGGGGCGGCGTCACGCACGAGGACCTTATTGTAGGGTAAAGTCACCCCTCCACATTTTCTGTCTTTTGGTTTTTCTGCTACTCCAGTGCATCTCCTTTCGATGCTCTCTAAAGCGGGTGTATTTTGCTAACTGGACCACACAATCAGGGCCGTGAACACGTATACTGCGAACAACAATATCAATGGAGGAGCATTGGCCGACCCCAGCAACCCAGATACCCTTTCATCATTATATGACTTGGATATCCAAGCACCGGGTGTTGTTAACATTCCTGTCTGCAGTGCAGACGAGGCATACGCTAACTGGCTTGCGTACACGGGTTATGCACCTTCGGCCCGTCGCAAAAGAGACGGCAAGAGTGCCAACTACCCTTGTAATTAGACGACGAAGGGTCGTGTATGGGCCAATGCAACTGGTAGTGTGGCATGGTAAAGGCCGCTTATTGCGGTGACTTGAGCTGCTTGTGGTTGGTGAGAAATCCTGTCTGTTAATGATACCTAGGAAATGACTCCAAACAGCTAATTGGATTTGCCAACAGGAGAGCGCGACTAACTGCCTCCTGGAAAATGTCTTGACAGAAGCATCGCCGCCCCAATCATTCCACCGAATTCTCGCCCGGTTATATCCGTGTTTTTTTTATTGCTCTTCATGGCTTCGGAATTGTCAGAATGTGTTATATAGCCTCTCGTCAATGGTAAGCAGAGTACACCTATTGATTGAAGTCCAGACTGTGGAGTAGACCTTGTCCAGAATCTTTGTCTCCTGCCATGGTTTCTCGACCGTCTCCGAAGGCACGTGGCTAGGGAACTGGCATCAAGAGCTTCCGATGCTCGATGCTTACGTATTCGTCCTATGCATGATCGGAGTGGTGACTCCTGTATCGGTTCGCTGACTTCGGTTGATCCAAACTGCAGTCCCCATAAGTTCGCAGGAAAAGCTTGGCCCCCAAAAAACGACTGGGCTAAGGAGTAATCACCGACGTGCTAAATTCTTTGGCGTTGTTCCATCAACGACCTTGATTGGTTGAAGGCTTGAACCTCTTGACTCTTTATGGCGTACTCTGTAGCGGACGGGGAGTGCTATAGGCTCTACTAAAGCCGCTGTGGCTCAGATAACGTTGCCTTGCCTTCTTCGTGGTGCGACCTCATCGTAGTATTGTTTTTGATGATGTGCGACAGCATTTGCCCTTTCTGTCACCTTTCTTTTTTTTTCTTCTCTCTTTTCTTTCTTGGTCATGTCCTTGCTCGCCGACAAAAACTGGTACAACAGTCGGAGATAAATTCGACGGCTTCGCTCGGTCATGTAACTTTTTTTTTTCTTCTTTCGGGTTGCATTCCCTCTTCAACGTTTGGGTTGACCGCGAACTTGTTCCCTGGGGGTGGTTTCGTGCTCGTGTCGTCTGCTTCGCCTTGGATTCTCTTTCCCTCTAGCTATTTTTCTTCTCTTTCTGTTTTCCGCAACAGCGTCAAGATTACCTGCGCAGATTAGAGGCTGTCTTCACGACGTCTAGGGTCGCGCATCATGTCTACCACGGTGGACGCGAAAGCATACGCAGAGGAGCCGGCTGAGAAACGCCCTCCCTACAGTGACCCGTCGGTAGAGGCAGCTCCGCTCGAGGACACCACAAAAAGCCGCTGGGAACGCAGTTGGCCAACCATCGCCTGTGGTGCTGGTCTCTTCTCTGATGGCTATCTCAACGGCGTATGTCCTCCCTTTCCTACACCGTCCGAACAGATCTGTTCCCGATTTCACTCCAATGACCCGCAATGCGCCACTACTCACCCGCTCTTATCTTATCTAGGTTATCGGCTCCGTCAATACTATGCTCGGCATCATCTACGGAGATGTCTACAAGGAGTCTTCAGCTACTCAGAACGTCACTTCCCTCGCATTCGCGGGAACTCTGGTTGGAATGCTCATCTTTGGAGTTGTCTCTGACCGCTGGTCCCGCAAATGGGCTCTGATGATCTCTACCGCCATCCTGTTCGTCTTCGCCGCTCTGAGTGCTGGTGCGTATGGCGCCAATGGCAGTATACAAGGGATGTTCGCTGCCCTGGCAGCGTACCGTTTCCTTTTGGGTATCGGCATCGGAGGAGAGTACCCCGCAGGGTCAGTCGCCGCGGCAGAAAGCACAGGCGAGTTGAAGAGAGGTCATCGCAATCGGTGGTTCATCATGTTCACCAACTTCCAAATCGATTTTGCTTTTGTCGTCGCTGCCTTCGTGCCCATGATCCTGGTATTGATCTTCACGGAGAACCACCTCCGGGCTGCTTGGCGTGTGGCATTGGGTCTCGGGGTGATCCCGCCCCTCAGTCTGATTTATCTGCGGTTGAAACTCAAGGAACCGGAGGAGTTCAATCGCCAGCGCATGCGCAAGTTTCCATACTGGTTGATCATCAAGTAAGTTTCTTCCCTACTGTCTGAATCCTCGTGTCTGCGCTTTGGGCTGACTGGACGTTCCTGTAGATATTACTGGTGGCGACTGGTATGGCTACTCTGAATGCCTTCGATTGCGAACCGTTGTCTAACATTGCCTTAGATCATCGTCTCCTTGATCTGGTTCACCTACGACTTCTCCGCCTACGCATTCGGCACCTATTCCTCCGTGTGGCTTTACAACATCCTGGGCAATACCTATCCACTGTGGAAGTCCTTCGGCTGGAACACGGTGATCAACCTGTTCTATCTTCCCGGCGCATTTATCGGAGCTTTTGTGAGCGACTGGATCGGTCCCCGCAAATGTTTGGCCATCGGTGTCACCCTTCAGGCTATTGTCGGATTTATCATGGCCGGGTGCTACCGCTACCTTAGCGAACCCAAGAACGTAGCCGCATTTGTTGTTGTCTATGGGTGAGTTCCCCTGGTTGCGAGGGTACACTCACTTCATGTACTTACATCATACAGCATCTTCCTGGCTCTTGGTGAAGTGGGCCCTGGTGACAACATTGGTCTTCTTGCCGCAAAAACTAGTGCAACTTCCATTCGCGGTCAATACTACGGAATCGCTGCGGCCATGGGCAAAGTGGGCGCGTTTGTTGGCACCTATGTCTTCCCGATCATTCAGGCAAATGCAGGTCCGAAGTTCTCGGTGCCCTGGGGCCAACATCCATTCTGGGTCGCCAGCTCGCTGTGTATCTTCAGTGCCATCCTTGCTTATTTCTGTTTGCCTCACATTGGCCAGGTATGTTCGTCCACAGACAGAGAGTCGATGGTTTAGTTTTTCGATTATCTTTATTCAGATCTTCCGCTGACACTCTTCTTCCCTTGACAGGATACCATCACCGAGGAGGATGAGAAGTTCCGAGCGTACCTCGAACTTCACGGCTACGATACCTCTACTATGGGTAACCGCGAGCGCAAATAGTGGACTCCATGCACTCAACCCGTCCCATCTGTCGAACGCGCTATTTCCCTTCACGCTATGATTGCCCCAGAATCTATCTCTGGGTATGCTTCTACGGCACTGGTGCGCTCAGCGCGACACGTGTGGCCAGAAAATCTTCAATTGAGCCGTGGCTCATCCTATCCCGGATTCGACAGATGAAATTCAAAATAGACCTGACGCAACTATGCAGACAGTCGCCGCAAGCCATTTTGCTGACCTTTTCAGTGGCTTGATCTGATGTGCGACCATGTGTTTGATGGAATGACTCCCCCTTTAACGTATCTAATCATAATGAATTTGATCATGACCGAACAATGGTGTCCGTCAAGAAAAAGAGTTCTTTTCTGCTCGTCCTGTGTCCTGGAGCACATAAAGCCTGTAATACAAGCTGAGCTGATCTGCATGAGGTGTACTCCATATCCTCATTCAAAAGAGGCGGCAAATCAGGTGAAAGAAATATAGAAGTGCTGATGCCAATCATTAATCATATCTTATCAGCGATCGCATCATATGGAAATATAAAAATAAAAAATCAAACAGCGGGAGTGGACACGGGGAAATCCCCACAAAATCACGGATCGAATCCGCCGAGACAAACAGCCGAGGTTGAAGCGTCTTTCCTGTCACCGTCAGCGGCTCCGTCGCCGAGCGAATGATTCAATATAGGTCAACGGCCAATCTCAAGATATTCCACTTTGTTTTTCTGGTGTTCTATCCTCCCTTTCGTATACCTCTTCGTTTTCACTTAATCTTCATCCATGTCACAACGGAAGTCTTTCATTCTCTGGCACCTCTTGACTATCCCATCCCAGATTGAAGCTGACTTACAATCACGAACAGAGCTCGGCTACAAGCGATACGTGAACATGGTCGCTGACGCTCTGGTCTATCATCCCGCCATTGCGCATTATCTGCCCTTCGTCGCGACGACGGGTACGGACCGATGTCTCATGAACCATTCTATATCGAGGAAACCTCAAAGAAATAGAGAAACATACCTAGAGAAGCCTCTGGCTGTCATTCCTATCATTTCCTGATCCACTGAAATATAAGCAATGACACTTCTTGGGTTCTATGCCCCGCTGAACTTCAATCTCATGCGCCTGTTTATAGAGGATAATCATGTCATCAAACATTTAACAACTTAGCACACTGCGGAGGAGTGCAACTCAGTGCCATTATTAGGGGCATAAGACTGGTGGTGGGTGTCCTCACTGTAGTGACCTCTATGGATCATTCTCTAGGTAGTTGAGTAATCCTTGTCTAGCGGCTCGTTAGCTCAACCACAGAAGTCCATTGACACAGGTGCAGGATGGCAGTACCAATCAAATAGAGCCCCTCTGCACGGAAATTGTGCATGGTTGGGGTATAACATATCCAGCCCGTCTCCCCGGGTGTCTCAATATATTGGCGAATGTGCTTGCCTTCTAAATTGCCCTATCCAAGCCCTCAAATAGTGGAGTCGCCGGGTTCTTCCACTCGAGGAGATGGACCTCGTCCTCGAGTGGAACAGGGATGGTCAGGATCTCTTACACCATGTTGCAATCGCGAAACTTACCTGACGCAAGACAGATGGCGAGGATTAGAAATATCAGGTTGAGGAGGAGCAGTCGCGATCTTGAAGATAACCCTTCATAGATCTCATGTTCGGGCCTAGGGCAAGGGAAAAGATCCACCGTCAGCATCACTCGCATACTGGGGTTCTGCAGGATTCAGAGACGCCCGCGATTTGGGCACACGACTGTCCTAAGGAACTATAGCCCGAGTCAGACAGAGTGAGAGGGTCCTACAAATGCAGCATTCATAAGCACAAGATTGAAGGGAAGAGGAAAGAGAATAAAAAGGAAAGAAGAAGCATAACTTTCTTACATTTATGACAGAACTTATTGTATCTTTAGGGATGGGATTATACGCCCGCTTGAATCCAGCTGTGAATCTCTTCCACAATTGAAGCAGGGAGAAGCCTTGTCCTGGAGCAGGATCGCTGCATCTTCCTTCAATTGCCCATGCAAGCTGATGGGTGAAACCCTTCAGTGACTCCAAGTTGTATGCGCTGGCCACCGGATCCTTTTTGCGCTCTGCACAAAACCTGTAAACAACGGATTCCTGCCAGATAGAGATTTGCGACACAATCCTCTCGGGAGCAGGCAGACAGACCCTCGCCAAATATCCAGCGTATCCATAACCTGCTATTGTTTTATCTAGGAGTTGGCTGTTGACTTTCTTGCCATTGACCCCTTTCCTGTGCTCGTCCAAGCCATTCTCGCGCGCCTTCTGCAAAAAGGCTTTAACGTTCCATTTGGGAGACATTAAATCAGATTCGCAACGTCAGACTCCAGACAAATCCAGACAATGGTGCAGGATAGAAAACAAAGCAAGTACCGAGTTGCAGCGAAAACACGGCCCTTGAATAATAGCTCAAAGAGCCATCGCTATCACGGAGAGTCGAGTCTATGGCGGTGCCGGGGGGAGATCTCATTACTCCATAGGAGTCGAGGCGTGAAATTGGACTTCATGGTCTGAAATGAACACCAGGGTGTCGAAACGAGCAGTTTGCGATGCATCTCGTCTAAAGTTGACGATTCTAACTTAGCAGAGCGTCAGGGATGCGTCGACAGTAAAAGGAGGCTGAGAGCGAGGCTGCAGTGGAAGCGAGAGCAGAACGGGAGCAACGCGCGAGCAGGCAGGTTTTAGCGGGAGAGCAAAGCAGCGAGAGGACATCGTTCGAGGAGATGCATTTTTTCGCATGACACTCTCTCCGTACCTAAGTTATTCCAAATTCATAGTTTGGGCTCTTTGGTGTTGACCACGTGACATCATGGTGCGGGTTTTCGATGATCTACGAAATACCATCGTCATGGAGTTGGACGTACCATCGCAACCAGGAGAGGGGTTTTGACTGGTCCAGTACGAACCTCGAAACATGATGCGATGCTTGTAATTATTAACATGTCACATGGGACCATCCAAATGCGGGCTGCTGTACAGTACGTACTGTACCGGTATGCAAATGGCATTTACGACATTGTCCGCGCGAAGCTGAAAGACGTAAATAATTTGAATACATCCATGCCATTTCTCTTGCTTACATTACTGGGTTGAAAACCGAGGTCTGCATTGGTTCGCAGAACTCAATCGATACCAGTGTTAGCCCAACAAGTTCGAAATATGAGGGAGGCAAGCTATAAAATAGTACTGTACGTACGAAGAAATGCATCGTGCTCTGCAGCTTCGCAATAGTAATGAAACTGCATGTCACGCAACGCCGAATGTTCTTTGATTGCTCCTAGAGAACATCTCTTCCTGGACAGTCTACTCCGTAGATCAATGACTACTATTACTCATCGCGAATGATCAGATGGTTCTTTCGCATATAAACCAGACCCTTGCGCCACGAGTCGACGCGTTTCCGATATCTCTTTGTGCGACGGAGCTCGTGAGAAACCTTCATATGTCCGCAAATAACCAAGAATTAAAGACTAACATGAAGCCTCCACGTGTTGGCAGTTGGCATAGCAGACTGCCAGACTCCCATCCTGCAGGGCTTGCGAGAGTCGAGCGACAACAATAATATCAGAGAGTACACACCCCAGTACGTAGCATAAGCACAGAACTATGAAGATGCAGGTTAACTTTGGCGGGAGAAAATACTGCAGGCCGTGTGAGAATAATTTGCACGCTAAAGAAATAGATGATAAGCTGATCCGTACATACAGCAACCGAATGGGTCAAAGCTGAGGGTCGGTCGGCATAAAATTTTCCGTCTCAAAATAAAGCAGTCGAGCAAGGCTTGAGGGGTTCACAAAAAGTTGGTTGTTGACAGTTATGAAGGCGGTAATGTTAGGTGAAATTAATGCCTCGGTACGGGAGTATTCGTACTCCGTACTCAGAGACTCAGTAAATAATATAATACCTACGTATCGAAGTTGAAACCAATCCATAAGACACCTCTCGAAAACCAGCAGGCATAATCCACATCTTTCTCGTTCATCTCGCGAAGAAATTGAATAATGATTAAACAGTCTTCGGATTTGAGGGTCAAGGATACTTGTTGGTACAGGATATATATCAATCATTTTCGATTGCCATCAATTCAATAATCGCTGCGTGCACTCGATTATCGTAGTAGATTGCTGCATGTCAAAGATGGGCGGTGGTGCAGAAATGTAATGGTAAGATTTGATTACTGTTGATGACAGAGGAGCTGCAACCGCTTGCTTTACACAGCTTCTGCCTTTTTGTCTGACGAACAGTCTGTCCCGCGTCGTGGAAGGGCAGGTTGCACTCTCCAGCCAGCCATTCGCAGCACCCAGTGGAAAGATATGACAATGAGGTACTCTGTACAGTACATAATAATGGGTATGGTAGCTTATTTTCCTGTTCTCTCAGCCAACAGCCCCTACTAACAGTGGGTGGTAGTATTGTTTGTTGCTGGTTCTACCTGGTATGTAATTTACGTATTCGCTCTGCTTCCCTTTCCCTTGCTGGGCTGAGGACCCGACTGTGCTGCCCACACCTTTGCTTGAGCACTGTTTGCTGACGAGTGACCACTGGCTCTTTGTTGCAGACTGCTCCAGCAAGAGTACGGTAGTCCAGCATGGCCCGCGCTTCCCAGTCTCCCTCGCTCTCCCACGACTACTACTACTCTCCCCTCCCTCTCTCACTACTGCTATTCCCTCACTCTCTACTACTCACCTATTCCCCCATACAAACTGCTCTCCCATACAAAATAGTGCTGCATATCCGTACCGGTGAGCTCCCTAGTAAACATCACACTCTCTTCTACACCTTCACGCAACAACACAGAATTGTTTTCTCTCTGTCTAACTTCCTGTTTCCGTCTTGGATGTGCTTTTCTCATCTCATTTTCCAACATTTTTGCTCTTTCGTCCGCGCGACATTGCTGTCGCGCATTTGCGACAGCAATCATATAGTTCCTCGAACAATGAGCTGATATGAAGTCTATTACCGTCAACAGATTCATCCACTGATACTTATTCTCATTTTCGCGCTTTTTTCGCATCAATCTCCAAGGTGAGTCTTCAACGCGCTCTTCGTGTGGTTCCTTGATTGCGACCGACCGCGATCGCTCTCTGTTTGGGCACGCGCAAAACAGCCATCCGCACCCACTTGTCTACCTACCACGACGCGCGCGCTCCTGTGTCTCTGCCTGTCTCTTGACTCTGCAGACCTTTCTCTTTCCTTGATTTTATTCATCTTCCCTGTCTCCTGTTCATTTGGCAATTGTCTCATCTGTTCATCCATAATATCGGCCGTTGTCTGACAGCAGTCGCAGCACCGCCAAAATGCCCAAGGAAAAGACCACCACCCGCAAGACCAAGGCCCGTGGTGCTGAGAGAAAGAAGAAGGGTATGCTCTTCTTTAGACAAAGTCGCTCAATGGCGCGCCTGCTTACTCAATTCGTGTCTTAGACCCCAACGCGCCCAAGCGTGGTCTCTCCGCATACATGTTCTTTGCCAACGAGCAGCGCGACAAGGTTCGCGAGGAGAACCCTGGTATTTCCTTCGGTATGATTTGATTCTTTCTGCTTTGCTCACGATCGCCGTCGCTTTCTAACATCATCGCAGGCCAGGTTGGCAAGATGCTGGGAGAGAAGTGGAAGGCCTTGAGCGATGCGGAGCGTCGTCCTTACGAGGAAAAGGCCGCTGCGGACAAGAAGCGATACGAAGACGAGAAGGCCAGCTACAACGTAAGTGTTTTGCATGCCTTCTTCATCTCCGCTGCGCTCGTTTGCGCATGTCATCGAAGGACGTTGGCTGATATATTCTTGAGTCATAGGCTGCCGATGACGAGGAGGAATCGTCCTGAACGTTTTCCTCACGGTCTACTGTGTCTTGACAGATCGGCGTTTCTGTGTCATTTTCCGCTAATTCTCCGAGTTTTATTCGTCGCTTTTTCAGTAAACGGCTTCTGGTATGGGATGACGGAGGTTTCTCTACTTGCTTTTCTTTTCATGAAGGGTTATCAATGGGAATGTTTGCACTTAGGGACTAGCGGCTTTGATGAACTCGACGGGGTGTCGGCGCTGTCGTGCGACAGGGAGAATGTCGACCTCGACGGGATCGGCATTGAAGCTGTGGACATGTTATGAGGCAAGCAAGTTTGCTGTATACTAGCTTAATCAACCGCATCCTTGCCCTGTTATTTTTGTCCGTGTTGTCGTCAATGCCAAGATGACTGTAGTCTTGTGCGGTATTGTGTTGTGCTGCGATGCAAGCGCTGATCAAGATCCTGATGGCACTTGGCCCAAGCTCCCGTGGCGCGGGAAAGTTTGGGCCCTTCGCGTCCTTGCGGTTTGTTTACTGTTGTCGACGCGTTGCCGGGCTTGGATCTTCTCCGTTATCTCCGATCACAGGCGTGAGTGCCTCAGGCGGCCAAAAATCTATGGTTCGTACGTGGGGACTGTGCCATCCGATCTTTTTCCACAGCAGAATGCCAGAAGGTGCCTGCAGTTCCCAAGGTCGCGTGTGTCTGAAGAACTACTTCTGTGTTTCAACACTCTGATGCCCACCAAAATCATATAATAACTGCATGCGAAGTATACGATACCATTGAAGGGCAAGTCCGCAGCGGCTACCCTTGGAAGTTAGTAACACCGTATCTACTCCATAGACCTACCCCTGCTACCTCCGAAGCCTGCCTCAAATTGGCACTTGCTCGTCGAGACGGGTCCACGACCACTTGACTCCTCTCTAGTGCTGAATCCTGAGTTTGAACGTTAAATAGACTGGTCAGTGGTCAATTGTAGGGCCTAGGCCTCGTGAATGATGAGACTCGATGCCCTGCACGTTATGAACCATACTAATCAGTCTATCAACTTCATCGACTTGCCGAAACAGCGTCTCCGATTGTCAATACCGGATCTTGAACCGCTATTGGTGAGCGTTCATCAAGTGCATGTCGCGACAATATCTGATCCGAGAATCCTCAATTCTCAATTGGTCGACCAAGCAGGCATGTAGCCGCTGAGCAGCTTTCTGTTGTTTCTTAACTCACCTCTGCACATTGATCTACAGCTACTCCTCCTTTCTCCGAAGACGGGAAAACCCTCCCAGTCGAAGAGATTCTGTTAAATCTTACCAGAGTTAGTTGTATATGTAGAATATTCCGATTTGATTCCGTCGATCTTCTGACAAGTAATTTTGACTACAGAGTAAGTAATGTTAAACCAACTTATCGCGTCACCTCTTCTTTGCGGGGCTACAGCTCGTCCGTCAGCGGCTTGGAGGCAGAAGTACGGAGAGAGTAGAAGATAATGGAAAAGAATCCCCACCAAGAGCAGGTCGTGGAAAGGAGGGGAACATTCAACAATGGCTTCTGTAGAAAGTACCATCCCTGCCCGCATCTCGACCCTCGAGTCGTTCCATATGCGAGCTCGAACCGCGCGGATTGTCCAGCAGGAGGCTGATTGGGCTTCTTGCTTATGCGCGGCATGAACACGTCAACGCTCTAAAGCTAAGATTCAAGTCACGATGGGTCATGACCGAAGCCTTGAAGCTGCCAGCGACTCTGAGTAGTCGTTGAAGGAGCCGCAAGTTCAAATTGAAGCACAGTACAACAACCCTCGAGGGCGAATCCAGCAGTGAAGTTTGCCCCACTTCTACCTTCTATCCCACCATTTTGGCTGATAATCTCTGATACAGTAATCATGCTTTCTCCTAGTTTATGATTGTTCGGGGCGGTGGACGGGGCATAACTAGACTGACACTTATTATTGTCTAGTTCAACGATGATAATGCATCCGAGGGCTGATCCCTTCTTCGGTAGCCCTCCACCGAAAGCTGTCTTCCAACCCTTTGTGGCATTCTCGCGTGTTCATAACCCTCTGTAGTATTTTTCTGAATCAGCCCCTCAGTCCAACCAACCACTTTCCTCACGACTGTCCTCTTCTGACTCGAATTTTTATTTCCCCTCCTGTCAATCGTATTATCTACGACCGACATTTCTGTCTCTATAATTGATTGACTCCCACAAGCCCAGATACAGAACCCATGGCTTGACCTACATGCCATTCCCGATGGCTCTGCGCACGTCTGCGGACAATGCAGAAGACGTTGCTGCTGGCTTTCGAATGTTCCGCGATCCTCTGCCAGAACATGCCACAGAGATCACAAGTCTCATTGCAGACCTCTATGCCATCAGCTCGTCTCTCAAGAATCTCGAGGACCTGACCCACAATCGCCTTTATAGGCACAACCTGCCTCTCGTAGAGAACGACCTAGAGCTAGTTCGCGCCAGCTTGAAATATACACTCGAGGATATCGTCAACTTCTTCGGTGCGATTGAGAAGCGGCGAGGCCCCAGCCGAGAAATATATAAACGTACCTGGATCCATTTGTGCACCTACTTCCAAAATGAAAGCCAATATACGTTGTCCACCCGTCTGGGGAAGTACAAGATGTTTCTGAAGGAGCTGGAGGATTTGATGAGAGAGTATGCTTCGCCCATTACTTCTCCAATAGGCCAAGTTGGGTGCAATTGAATTAGGGAGTCAGTCGAAAGCCATGTCGCTCACGTATCTCTTTACCGAACAGCCAACCCCCCGATGCGGCTTTTATGGCTGGGCTCCGAAACAGCATCAAACTGTTGCTTGTCGAACAAGACAGGAGTCTTGCTACCCGCCTTGCATCGCTCAATCTGGGCAGACATGATTCCTTCAGCAGTAATAGCGCGGAACCCGGAACCCCTTTCCCTGGCCGTCGCCCGCCAAAACGCAGATCCTATGAGCGGACCAGACCGAATCCGCAGTCCCCGCAACCACCGTTATCGCCATCCTCAGCGACGTTCTCATCTAATATACCACCCTCCGCGCCAGATGCGCCTGGCTCTCCCCTGACCGGGTCCACCACCAGTCAATCGGTTGTGTCCAATGGACTGAGCGACCATTGGGCCAGGAAGGTGTTTACAGATGATCACTCAGCAACTCGCATTCCCTTTGTAGGTGAGAGGTGAGTGAGTCCTGTCGAGGAAGTTTCGAAGAAGTCAGAAACGGAAGAGGTCGTACTGACACCACACACAGTTCGAAATGCTTTGGAGAACCAAACCCAACTGTGAAGCGGTGGCTACGTGATCAGGGGTTTGAAGAACTTGTCCAATTGTATGAATTTTCGCGGTCTCGATCACTCCATACGTTTTGCTCACTGACATAATTGTAGGGCTTTCAACGGAGAGTCAGAGCTTCATGTGCACTTTTACGTAAGGGACGAAGACCATCGCGCTCGCATCCTTTGCAAGTTACCGCACACTGCGCGACCCAGCGATTACTTCTGCATGCCTCTGAATCTGCTGGAAATTATCCGATCCGGGTCCTGTCTCCAACTATGCCGGAGGCGGCGGTCAGGCAACGAACTTGTGCTATGGGCAAATCTCAAGTTCAGCACTATAGAGAGTATGTGCACGCTAAATCAGATTGTACCCAATTGGCACTGTCTGATTCTCATATTGATCCGATTTGACAGGGATGGTTCTATTCTTCTGCACATTCTTGGCTCTTCGCTCCCAGGACTCTGGCAGGCCTGTAAAACGTATTCGGGACTACGAACTTGATGAAGAAGAGCAGCTCTTCGGCGGGTGCGAGCGCTTTCGAAAGATGATCAATCCAAAACTGTGAACGTACTGACACATCTTCTAGGAAAATCATCGACGACAGTTATTTGCATGCATTGCGCGTTTATCGAGATACCGTGTCAGGGGCCGTGAGACTGCAGGCGTCGGTCCACACAGGGGAGATGGAACGGTTAGACAGGATAAGTTGTTCCTCACATTTTGCTTCCTCAGCTGATTAGTGGGTTCCTTCCACAGAGCCCCAGTTTGGACAGCATTTATCACGCACCATATCAACTCTCGAGCTTGGATTCGGCGCGCAGATGCCAAGGTCGTCCTTCTCCGCGAGCTTCGTCGAACAGTTTTCGCGTTTTCAGACTATAGCCCGCCACGGATGCCACGAGGGGAACATATCTTGAGGTTTACAACAAGTTCAGGTCAGTATTGTGACTATCGTCTCAATATGTCGAATTTCGAGTCCAATACTTACCCGGATGGATTTGAATAGATGCCGACAGTTTCATAGACACTATCAAAGAGCTTGCAACTTATCCTTGAAAACTTGAGGAACAGTCCATCCGGCGCAACGTTCTTAATGCCTGCCTGTGTCATTTATCAACACCTGCCGCCTAAGATGGAAGAACATTTGCCCTACAGTATTGTTACATCCAAAAGGATCCTTGTGACTTTGATTCGAAGAACAACCGAAGCGAGATCAGCAGGCGAAATCCTTCAGATCTTCGCCCTGAAATCGATTCCCATTATGTCTAACGAGTGTATGACTCTTGATGAGATAACGAGTTTCATGACCGACATCTTCAAACATTGAATTGGACATTTGGGACTCTGCGAACAGCCCAATGTCTTGTGGATCGAAAAGCAATTGCTTCCTATCTTTCTGCTTTATACTTTCTTCGAAGGATACCTTAGACTTGTTTGGACCAGGGTTCATTCGAGTCGATTGTTAATGCTCTTGCGTCCTGTTATGGTATTGGCTTGTTGGTTCGAAGTTATCGCAAACGAGGCTTGCGTGAAACGGATTGTGATCTTGGTCTCTCTTCTTTTCGATTCTGAGATCGGTGCCTGTTTCTACTTCTGAATTCATCGTTCCTATTAATGCCATGTTCAGACGGGTCATCTGTTTGCTTTCATCTTTCATTATATCCGCCTTGTGACGGACCTGCTTCTCTATTCTTGCTTTTATCTCCCCACTCTCCAACAAATGCTATGCCATGGAGCGCGTGAGAATCTTGTTTTGCGGAATCCCTACTGCTCGATTTGGTTGTGATTCAAATTTGCTGGCAGTACTGGTCTGGCTCGCAAGTGCTGTGCGCCATGTATTTGACTTTTATTGGATGTTCAGCCAAGGATTGTGCCTGGAAATCGAGCAACCTGCATCAGGAATTCTTTGTATACTAACCAAGGGGTATCATTCTATATCTAAAGGAGAAAACGAATTTCGCAAAGAGAATCAAGAAGAATCAACCACAACCCCCGGCAACACTCCACCACTAGTCAACCCTGTGACTCTATCTTCTGTTCGCCCGGCAAGGCCCCAAAGTCGCCCAAACCAGCCAGGAAAACCTCCGCCCGTCTCCTTGCTCTTAGCTCCTCGATCTTCTTTCTCCTTTCCTCTTTCGCTCGTTCACGCTCAGCCTTCCTGGCCTGTCTCGCCTCCCGCTGACGCTCTGTCTCCGCCCGAGCATTCATCAACTCCTCCATCTCCTTCTCGCGAACCGCTTCATCCTTGGAAAACGCATAGAATCCGGTTCCACGATTTCGCACCTCAGCATCTGCGTCGTAATGTGTCTGTTCAGGTGGAGTCGGCGACCGGTCCCTTCTCGAAGCCAAGTATGACATCTGCGACGCAATCGAGGCAGATGGATTGAAAGCCTCCGCTTGCACGGTGGGACCGTAGATGAGCTTCTCAGGCCGAGCTGGCTTCCATCTCTCGCCATTCTGTTGTTGCCTGCTGTTCTCTTCCTGTTGCTTGAGACGAGCAGCACGTGCTGCTTCAGCTCTGGTGCCACGTCGCGTACGTCCAAGTTCATCCTCATAGGAAATTATAGATGCATTATCATCAATAGCATCATCATCGTTGTCGTCCTCCTCCTCTTCATCGGAAGCCGAACCACCGAGTTCACGCCTCTTCTCCGCGTCAGCCCACTTCCGATCGAAATCCACCAAAGCCTCGCGCTCTTTCCGACGCAGTCTAGCCAAGTAATCTTCACCCTTATTTCTCCGAGCGGTAGCCGCGCTCTCCTCTTCTTCATCGCTGCTCTCAGCCAGATAAAGCCCTTTCTTCAAATCCTCGTAAATGCGCGCCTTTTCTTCCATCCGCCTCTTCGAGCGGTGCAAGGTGGCGGCGTCCACGCCGCCGATGTCCTCGGTACGCTTGTGGACTTGTCGCACAAACGTACTGTCATCCTCAGTGTCTAAGTCTGCTGCTGCGCGCTTCTGAGCGCCCTTGTTGTGCTTGGAGAAGATGTCGGGTTTCGAGGTCTTGGATGGGCGGGGGCGGCCGCGGGTGGCGGCCCTGGAACTCGGATCGGATTCCTTGGAGATGAGGGAGGTGAGACGGGTTGTAAATGCGAGGGTGGAGGAGGAGGGGAGATCTTTCTGAGATGTGGTCGAGGTGGGTTTGGGGCGAGGTTTGCCGTAGAGGGAGGATTGGTCGAACTGGGAGGACATGGTTTGATGAGGAGAAGCTTTATGATGGAAAAATATAAGGTTGAGAAGATGTACTATGATGAGTACATGGATGCTTTAAAGAAAGAGAGAACGAAACAGACAAATCACAACCAAGTCGTCAGTCTGGTAGAGCTCCTGGACTGGAGATAACGTAGATTTACACCTGATAAGGCATCCAGGACTAGACTAAATCGGGGTTAGTTTCAAAATAGTCCCCCGATCTTCGCAGCCCCGCGAGATTGATATCTCCTGGAGTCTGTATACACCCCCGCCAGAAAAACGTCTGCCTTTATTCCGTACTTCTCGGTGATCCTTCTCCGTCAGAAGGACAACCTAGCCTCCGGCTCAATTGCGATTCTTGTTCCCTTCTGCTCCCTCCAATTCCCGTCATATACACACCATGGCCGCCAAACCGATCTATCTCGGTGTCATCGGTAGGTCGAGACACCCCTCCCAGCCACGTCATCCAAGCAATTGTCTCTCTTTGTTTTTTTGTGTTTTGATTTTATGACGGGAGCCATTGAATTCAATCTCTCAGTATGACTGAAATTCCACTGATAACTTCCCTATCCCAGGCGTCGGTGGCGTTGGCGCCGCCTTTCTGAACCAGCTCGCCCGCCTACCCAACGCTCCTCAACTCGTCCTCCTCGCTCGTTCCACACAGACTCTCCTTTCCCCCTCGCCAGCTTACTCTCCCGTCATCCCCGCCGCCGACTGGAAAACCGCCGTTGAGACGCCGTCATTGACCAAGTCCGGCGCCCTGTCCCCCGACGAGATTGCTTCGTACCTTGCCGCAGCGCCCGGCCGCTCGATCCTAGTCGACAACACGTCCGACCTCACGCTCGCAAGCGCATACCCGCTCTTCCTCCGCAAGGGCATCTCCATCGTCACGCCCAACAAGAAGGGCTTCTCCTCCGACATCTCATTGTGGAAGGAGATTTTCTCCGCCGCCGCTGAGGGGAACTCCCTCGTCTACCACGAGAGCACCGTCGGGGCCGGTCTCCCCGTCATTTCCACCCTGCGCGATCTCGTCGCCACGGGCGACGAAGTCACTCGCATCGAGGGAGTTTTCTCCGGCACTCTCTCGTTCCTGTTCAACACCTTTGCGCCGGTGTCGGGCGCTTCGGGCGCGAAATGGAGCGCGGTCGTCTCCCAGGCCAAACAGCTGGGCTATACGGAGCCAGACCCGCGCGACGATCTGAACGGGATGGACGTCGCGCGCAAACTGACCATCCTCGCGCGTATCGCGGGGTTGGAAGTGCCGAGCCCGGATTCGTTCCCCATCGAGTCTCTCAACCCCGCTGAGCTGGCGTCGCTGCCCTCCACAGCGGACGGGATCGCCGAGTTCATGAACCGGCTGCCGGATTTCGATGCCCAGATGACCAACATCAAGGAGGAGGCCGAGAAGAACGGTAAAGTCGTGCGGTATGTTGGCAGCGTCGATGTCGCGAAGAAGGAGGTCAAGGTCGGGCTGCAGCAGTTCGACAAGGACAGTGCCATTGCGGGTCTCAAGGGCAGCGATAACATCATCAGCTTCTACACGAAGCGGTATGGAGCTAACCCGCTCATTATCCAGGGTTCAGGCGCTGGTGGTGAGGTTACTGCTATGGGTGTCATGGCTGATCTGCTCAAGGTCATTGAGAGGCTGCATTAGAAATGGCCGCATGGATCACTGAGATCTCGATGAACTACATATAGGAGAAAGGGAAGTG
>JSYV01000539.1:0-11238 GCA_000787455.1 Evansstolkia leycettana | reverse complement strand
GGGGGGGGGGGAAATGTAGAAAACCGCCATCTGAAGGCACAGAAAAATGATATACATGGAAAGATGAAACCTTCTCCAAGACATATACAATGGGCAGACTAAATGCTTTCATATCGTGGGCTCTATAGTTACATGAAGTCGCACCATGCAAGTACATCATATCCACCGTTCAAAGATAGAAATCGTCGTCATCAATGCCCATAATCAACTCCTTAGAAAGGCCTTGACTGCCTCTCCCCACACTGGACCCCTCTTGTAGGAATGTATCCGGGGAGAACTTCCCTCTTTCAACCCGTCAATCGCCCGTGCGAGTTCCTCCCCTAGTCCTTCATCCTTGATTTCCTGCAACGGATAGGTGTATGTATGAAATGCAAAGACAATAGCCTTGCTCGTTGGCAGGCGATGGAGTGTCTGGCGCTCACAACGCAGGAAGGTCTATACAGCCGAGTCAGCATGAGCAAAACCATAGGAGAATTAGCAATAAACGAAAAAGAAGGAGTTTGTTTCAAACCCACATTATCCACCTCCAATTCTTCCGGTTTTAGAGGCTTCATCGACTCGCCCTCGTCGCCGTGCACACCTCCGAAGGCAGCAAAGAGCTCCGCATCCGTAGTAATGCTCCAATTCACCCGCTTGACGTACTTGCCCACCTCCAACTTCGCAAAGAACCGATCCATACTCTTCTCGATTTTCTCCCCGTAGTGCGGCACCGGCTCATGGATCCCCGCGAGCCGCAACCCGAGCTTCTTGCGCGTGTTGAACCCGGACGGAAAGCAAGTCACATACGCTTCTAGTACATACTTGGTTGCATCCCCGTCAAAAATCTTTTCTTTACCCAGTGCCGGTCCGTTCTGCTCCGGCAATAAGATGAGGAACTCCTCATCGACGACCTTGGCCAACGTCTCAAGGGCACGGATAGTCGGCGCCGCATTGCTAAGTTGCGCGGGCCAGACTTCATGCGTGACCAGGTTCTCGAGCATCGTGGTCTTGCCGGTTTCGAACATCGTCTGATGCAGCTTAAACATGGTGGGATACCGTCCGGGTAGGTACGTGCCCATTATAAACGCGTACAGCTCGCTGACGGCGGCGTGGATGCGCGAGTCGGAGTCGTTGTTGACTGCGACGACGATGTCGTGGTGCTTCTTTAGAAGTGAGGAGCGCAGAGCCACACGGTCTTTGTACGTTTTATCCATGGGGATGAGCTCGGAGGGATCGAGAGATTCGAGTGCTATCATTCCCAGAATTGCAAATTGTCAGCCGAGCGTCCCTGATTCTCGTTTTGGGTCCCTCTCCAAGCCACTTTGCACGCTGGGACATACCCATTGTCAAATGATACTTCGGCTTGAAAGGCCGAAACTTCAGCGGCTCTGTAGTCTTCCAGTCGAAGTTCTCCAGAGGTTCAATGGCTGGGAATCCAGGCGCGTCAAGAGTTATGGGCTTGTTGTATTCCTTCCGAGCTTCGAACTGCGTAGAGTCAGTATACACCACGCAGGGTTCATGACTGGATCACATCACATACAAATTTCGCTCGTATGTTCCATAATAGAAATACCGCGCACAGTAATGCCGTGATCATCTGTGGATTGGTACCGGCTTTCAATTGAGTCATCCATGACTGCACCAGATCAGGGATCTGTTCTGTCGCCATATCCAGTCAAGATCTTATGCCAATGATCCAAAAATTTCAATAAATTCGTCTGAACAATAGATAACACGTGTCAAGAAGGCGAATGCTCGAATCGCGAGTCTATCGTGGAGAAGAAGAGGCTCTGGTCCTCGGCTTCTTCCCCGCTTGTCGGTGGTGAAAAGAAAAATTGAGAAATCGGAGAGAGAGAACTGGAGTATCAGGCTAAAAAAAGCAATCCTTGGAAAAAGGATAGACACCTCTACGCAATGAGTGAATAAGAATATGTTTCAGAGAAGAATGCCAGATTAAGACGCACAGCGCCAGAGGAATGGATGCAGGAAGAAATCCGAGAAATTGTGGAGAGAGGACGATAAGACTTTATCAGTGGGGCTTACCCCAAAGTGGAAGGTCGATGCGACAGCCCTGGTACAGTGAAGAGTTCTAGACACGGGTTGGAGATCTGGCTATTATTGCAAGCATTCATCAAATGCACTGTCTCTCAATGAATTATGCGAATTTGACAGGAGAACTCAAGACCAATACAGTAATGCGAATGCGAACGTGGACACGGGAGTATGAAGCAAGCGACAAGGGGGTATTGATGGATCAGAGTAACAAAATTAACACGAGAACTGGAAAGACGCCTTCATCTCAAGCCTGGCAGGCGAGGGATAAAACCCATGCAATACCCGACGTAGGGTGCTGCACAAGCTTGTGAAATTCATGCCGGTGATGCGCGAAGAGCTTGCTGTATTAGCAACGACGACGAAGAAGATGTATACTCCATTAGGTTGCCATAACTCCCGTGTCATGCCTTATGATTAGCATGACACCATTTGCCGGGCCCATGTATGCTTAGCTATGCAAATTTCAAGAGGACCCCTCAAACGAAGAGGATGAAAAAGACCGTGACTAACCACGAACTGAACTTGAAGCGGCATTCCATGCAATGCCATGCCGTGATCATTCCACTGAGATATCAGTCAGCCTCAAAAGTGGGCTAGAATCGAGAGAAAAGCAACGGTCCACGCGCCGTCAATTCATGCTCACTGCCCGCTTCAACGATGATATCGAAAGATTATTTATTATTTTGCTGAGCTTCATTAGGATGATGCGATGAGAGGCATCACCGATTCTCTCACGCCGAACTTCTCCGGGAAAATAAGAAACACGGATGGAACGAACGTATACTTCGTCAGCCAGAAGTACTCGAAACATCCCTCCGTTTAAGGCCGTCGCGACGTTCATCCCGATTCGTATTCGTCTCCTTGAGTATCCCCTCGTAATGACCATCATCATCATCGCGATCCTCTGCTTCCGTTTCCCCTCCGCGCAGACTAGCCAAGATCCGCCGTTGTGGAGTGGTAGTCGTCTCCTGCAGACTCGGAGCGCGAGGCCTCTGTCTCCCGCGCGCTCTGCCTCCCACGACGGGGAACTCATACATCACCATCCGACAGATATACAGGAGGATATCGAACACGACGAGCGCCGCCCAGGGACCGATGCAGATCAGGCCGAGGAGAACCTATTCATTACACACTCAATCGTCAGTAGACATGTCTCATCAACTGAAGAGATATTGGAACTCGAAGGACGGAGGTATTGTAAGAAACAAGGGCTTACAAAGATCCTTGCGGCCCAGCTCTCAACAAAAATCAGTTGCGGCGGGAGAATGGAGTACCAGGCCATGATTTTCGTTTCGTGATGAAGTTGAAAGAAAAACGATCGACAATTCCAAAGTAACCGGATCTGACAGAGACAGAGACAGAGACGCGGATGGATCAGGAGATCGATCGTTCGCTCCACGCGCAACAGCGCCTCAGAGCTCTTGGAGGCTAGGATGCTCGACCCATTTGGAACTCGAAAGATAACAAAGTCAGGAAAAGATGCCTAATTCTGATCAGTGCACTCTGTTCCCCGGAGGGTTTGTCCGAGTCAACAGTGACGAGGCGGTGGGGTCAGACGAGGAATGAGCTTGGATCCGAGTCCTCCACGTCAAAGCGCCGAAGCTCAGGCCCAGTTCGGCGGGTAAATAATAATAGGCATCCTGTGGCTCTGTCCATGCAGGCAAGGGATCTAAAATTACTCTGTACAGGACACTTTATCTGCAGAACAGACATTGCCACGGGTGTATGGACAGTGAATTCTAGATTCTCTTGTATGCACTATACATATATACATCGACTAGTCGTCTGTCAGATCAGATCCATCATATGAGTCACTCCACTTTCGAGCAAAAAAGAAAAGAATGTGATGCAACATGTCCTGCAATGTAGCTCGTAATTTTTTACATATCCAAAAAGTACACCAATTAGTATCCTATCCAATGCTTACCCCATCTATATATGAACAAAAGACAAAAACTTTGCGACCCAAGAAATTCCCATAAGACAGACCAATGTCCTCATCTTGGCACACGGTAAGGCTCGTACGCTGTGGAGCTTGGATCATCCTGCTCTACAGGTCCATAGCCGCCAGTCCGCCAACGATCGAGGGGAGCAGCGGCCACGGCGTGCGCTGGAGCTTGGGCATGGCCGAGAAGTCGCGTTTCACTTTCGTTGTCATGCTGATACATGCCACCAGAGGCAGGACCGCTGTCGCCTCGAGAGAGGGGAGGACGGAACGGTGGGTAATCCGGATCCCCCGCGTGCGTCTCGATCGCGTCATATCCGCTGTGTTGCTTGAGTCCAGACATGGCAGGGAGCGACGGTGTCGGCGACGACGCCCGCGAAGAGCTGGGCGACCATTCACCCATAAAACTGCGCGGAGTGTGAGATCGCTCCGTCATCAGGTCCTCCGGACGACCATAGATGCCGCCACCGAACTCGTCCCGGAAGTCTGGACGATCCTTGAAATACGAGAAGTCAAGGTGATTCTCCGGCACAACCTCGAACGGCGCCGGTTCTGAAGACCGCTCGGCCTTGCCGGGCTGCGCGACGGACATCGAGTCCATTGCAATATCCGAGTATTCACCAGCAATCTCGGAAGAGCCGAGGCGTCCGCTGTAGATTTGTTTCATCGCCTCAGCAGCCTTGGCATGAACCATGGGGGTGATCAGAGGCTTATACAAAGCGGGATGCCCGAATTTGGAGCTAAGCCGATCTGACGCCTTCTTCGTAGACTTCCCGGTTGCAAGCGCTTCAGCATCGCTGAGATTCGCCCGGTTGTAGTATTCGCAGTCGGCATCGAATGCACGCATACAGTAGAACTTGAAGCCCAGCATCAAGAACGGGGGAGGGATGACGCAGAAGAACATGGTCCACGTGCCCTTCGCTTTCGCGACGAGGGCGATGATGCAGTTTGCCAAGATCGTCGCAAACACCATACGATTGAACAGAACGCGCCAAAACCGGCCACCGGATTCGGTCTTTGTCACGAAGACATACAACAAGAGATATTCCTTCATCAGCGAGTCCAGGCCAAAGTAGAGGGCGGTCACGGGAAGAATGATCGGCTGCAGAGTCGCAAAGCAGAAAGCAACGGTCGCATAGAACAGGAAGTAATTGTAGTAGCTGGCGTAATCGAAAGGGGGAGGAGCAGTCCATTCGATCGCCTGTCGAGGAGTGGGGGAAAGGAAAGTTTTGGCGAACCAAATCCATGCGAGATTGACGATCTGTACCAGATCGATAGCCGCGCCTAGATTTCGCTGCAATAGATATGTCACCCAGAATGGCGACACCTCGCAAAGCGCACTCACAACCTTGGTAAAGAGCTCGCCGTCCTCGATAGCCTGCCATGCGCTCTCGTTTCGGTTTTTGGCATCGATCACAGCTGAGACAAACGTCCAGGCGGCAGAGAAGAGAGAGAAGACGATTAAATTGTTAAAGATGAAGAACGCGTAGAGACGATGTAGGACGTGACGCTCGCGAGAGGTCTTGGTCAAGTCGCCGGCGCGAATGGCGAGTCGGCGGAAGAGGATGGGCAAGGTAAGATATACCAGGGATGTCAGAGCGGGCGAGGCAATACCCTGGACGGCAGCCCAAACCTTTGGATTCGCGTTGAGGGAGGTCTGGAAAGCCGGCCAGACGAGTCCCAAGTTGGACAAGTTCGACAAAAAGACTGCAATTAGGGCGTTGGGAACGATCCAGATCACCGTCAAGAGAGTGACCCAAATCATATTAATGAGCCGTTTCCACTTTCGGGCTTGCCTTGACAAGGACAGATTTTCCCAGATAAGATCGTTCGGCCTGGGAGCTAGGCGAATCGTGGTTCCTTGAGGATGTTTGTTGCGGGCTGTGTAAGCGACGGCGTGCGCATGTTCTATCATGTCCCAGCTTGCGAATCCATATGGCATTGCATTGCGTCTGTCGATTGAAGCCCGGACATGCTTAATTTCTTCTTCCAGGACTTTGATACGAAGGGAGAGATAGTCGATAGCGTCTACCTTGTCGCTGTGATATTGCGCGCGATACTTCCTCGGCGGTCGCATGGTGGGACGTTTTGCAGGGAGTCGGTCCGGCCGCTTCAGGTATTTGGCGAGTACGGACTCCAGAGCCCGCACGGTTTCTTCATGTTCCTTGATCAGATCGGGAAGAAGTTTGACATTGCGGCCAATGGAGGCTCGAGGCAGAGCTGCCGTCGGGTTGAACTCGTCCGTGAGGCGCATCAGACCCTCGTCGGACCGTGCTGACGGTGGGATGTCCGTGATCTAGCATCATGTCAAATTCCAAGATTCTAGTTATCCATCCCATGAAGTGAAATGAGCTCACCATCAATGTCCTGGCATGTAGACTTCGCTGGTAATCAGAGCTTTGGAAATATCTCCTCCGCAGCCTCCGCACTCCGCGATAGTTCCACCAAAGAAAGAATGCGACAATGATATCAAACGCCCACGCACAGACGACCTGACTCCAGATGGCCCGCGAAGTGACATAGAGAGGGGTCATCGTCGTAAACGCAGACAGACCTTGCGTGAAGCTACTGCTGCTTTGCGTGATATTGACGGGGATCATGACGATGCAGCCGATCACGCTCATCACGAGGAAGATATTTCGACACATCTTGGTGAATCGCAAAAACACGGTCGCGTCGAGACCGATGCGCTCCACCAACTCATCTTCTTTTGTTTGGAGGACAGGTTTGATCCAGGCGAAGAGGCCCCTCCCCACTGGAGGTGGAGTGTGCTTGCTGTCGGCATGCTTGACCTTGGGCGCATAGACTACGGTGTGACGAGGGCGAAACAGAGAGAAGACGAGAGTAAGGAAGACAGCGATGCCGATAGAGGTTCCCAGAGATGCCCATACTGCGTTAACTTGGAACTGTTTGACGGAGATCAGACAGAGTCAGTTGGTGCTCGGTCCCTCCTCGAAGCGGAGAAAGAGAAAAAGCGCCCGCGTGCCATAACGTACCGCTGACTTGAACGGATTTTGTATAAGCTGAAGAAACTTGTCGGTTGACGATTGATTATCTTCCCGGGCAATCAGGTTCGTCCAGCTCTGCCCTGAAGCCACCATAGTGTTAAGCAGAGAATGCATTGCGCAAAGCTTTCGCTGACGCAGAGGGTAGACGACCCGACATGGATGGGATGGCCGCCCAAAGCCCCAGGAACGCTTGAAACGAACGTGAAGGCTGTCTAATAATATACAAAATGACGAAGAATATGAAAAAGAAAGATATATATGACAGAAAAAAAATTGTACAGACAAGTTCAGTAACTGGGAAAAGAGAGAAAGAAAAATGACGACTGGAAATGACTCCACGAGTGGGCTTGTTCCGTATCGGCGGAGGCGAGTCTAGACAAGCATTGGGGACTAGACCGTTGAGCCATCAAACAGTTGATCTTCGATAGCGATTATTGGCAATGTCAAGGTCCGAGAGGACGATCTGTCTAGTCACTGGTACGCCACTCCAGTAATTAATAGCTAGATAGTAACACAGTAGGATGATGACCAGAGAATGAAAGGAGTTGAGTGAAATCAAAAGCCCAGATCTGCTCTTCCCATGGCACAGTTGAGGAATGATCAAATTGAATGTGGAGATTGGAAGCCAGAGAAGATGACAGGTTGTGGCTGCACTGTCATTACTCGGTGGGAAGTGATGTCCACCAGACAGTGGCATGAGAGCTGGTTGTCAACTGCTGACCCTCTACACTACAGTCTCAGATATTTTGGTACGTACCTAATGACCCTTGAAGGGCATTTGGAACCTTGGAAGAGGCCCCAGCGGACATTTTCCAGGTCCCACTGGCGCTATGCCGATTGGCGTGCCCCGTGTTCTATTTTTGTGGATGAAGCCGTCGCCGGGCATATGAAACACACCCTACCAGACAGTGTGAGATGGGATTTCTCGAAATACGCCAGTTGCCGCTATCCTTCTGCATGGCAACTCGAGGTTTAGCCCTGGTCCTGATAAAACGCACATGAATCAATCGACAACGCTTCAGTGGAGAGGGGCCCGTTTACCCACGATCCAATGGATACGTAAGCCACAGAATCGGCTCTCTCGATATGCAAACCAAAAGTTGGTCGTAATGAGACCGACTTCTTTGTAAAATTGACCTGCCTGAACTCGATATAAGTTATTCGCAGCCCTCAACAGCAGTGGAATACCAAGGCTGCAATGCAGAAAGGGAGAGACTGACAGTATGCACTCGCATATCCCAGTTTGCCGAGGAAAAAGAAAATTTGAAGAGTAGATGGGAATGAAAGAGGGTTTTATTCTTGCTTATCAGTTCTCGTTTATTATGCCATGGTATGGTGGATTGTTGTGGCTGAACTGATCTATCCATGTACTGACAATAGCCTAGGAATAATGCCATGGGGTAATATAATATAGGTTTAGGAGGATTGCCTCATCCTCAATGGCTTCATCAAGCCGATATCTCGTAGGAAGTCAAGATATTCATCTGAACAATAAAACAGTGAGACTTGTCTTACAAAAATATACGGTTCTTTATACTGAACTACTAAAATCAAGTGGGAAAGGACACTGTATGACTTATTTGATATTGACAGGTATTTCATTAATATCATATCTCCACCCCGCAGATGCTACATACCGTTATCCCTGACCCGTCTATCAACGAGCCAAAACTCCGTCCAAGAAGAGGCTTTAAGCACCACGGTCAGAAGAAAGAATCTGCAGAGTGCATCGGTCGCAAAAAGACATTTCCATACTATTCTTGATGCATATCCAGCTAGCTTTTTGCCAGAGATGATATCTTTATGTGTAATTTTTCTCCCTTGCCTTAAACTTTACATCACACTCACTAGAGGTGAGACCCCAGTGGTTCGACAACCAGAGATGGCAGCCAACGCGGTGCGCTTACAGCTGGCCAGCAGTGTTGAAGTCGGCAAGAGCCTCCTTGACACGCGCGCTCATGTTCTTCTCGCCTTCGCGAACCCACACGCGGGGGTCGAAGTACTTCTTGTTGGGCTTGTCCTCGCCCTCAGGGTTGCCGACAGCACTCATGAGGTAGTCCTTCTTCTTCAAGATGTAGTCGCGGACACCGGCCATGTAAGCGTACTGCATATCAGTGTCGAGGTTGACCTTGACGACACCGTAGCTGATGGCCTCCTTATACTCCTGCTTGGTGGAGCCAGAGCCACCGTGGAAGACGAAGAAAACGGGCTTGTCCTTGGAGGAGCCGATCTTCTCCTTGACGTACTTCTGGTGCTTGCTGAGCAGCTCGGGGTGAAGGCGGACGTTGCCGGGTTTGTAGACACCGTGCACATTACCGAAACCAGCGGCAATGGAGAAGTACGGGCTGATGGGGGAGAGGGCGTTGTAGATGGCCAGGATGTCCTCGGGCTGAGTGTACAGGGAGTTGTTGTCGACGGACTCGTTGTTCACACCGTCCTCCTCACCACCGGTGATACCGATTTCCTGTAACGGTCAGGTTAATTACTATTTTCTTCACGCGGTTGACGTCATACACCAGCGGCAAGAAAAAGAAAAAATAACTCACCATCTCGAGCCACTGCTTCATGGGAGCAGCACGCTTGAGGTACTTGGCGGTGGTCTCGATATTCCAGTCCACGGGCTCCTCGGAAAGATCGATCATGTGGCTGGAGAAAAGAGGCTCGCCGTGCTCCTTGAAGTAGCGCTCATCCTCGTCGAGCATGCCATCGAGCCAAGGAAGGAGCTTCTTGGCGCAGTGGTCGGTGTGAAGGACAACGGGGATGCCGTAGGTGGGAGCAATGCTGCGGATGTAGTGAGCGGCAGCGATGGCGCCGGCAATGGAGGCGTTCTGGCCATCATTGCTGATGCCCTGTGATAGAAGACATTAGCCAGCTGTGACTTCTGATATATTTTTTTGGGGGGGGCCCGTAATCTTAGAAGAGGGGGGAACGCATCTTACCTTTCCAGCGAAGTAGGCGGCACCACCCTGAGAAACCTGAAGGATGATGGGGCAGTTCTGGTCGCGAGCGGCCTCGAGGGCAGCGACAGCAGTAGAGGAGGAGGTGACGTTCTGTGTTCCATGTCGCCATCAGTACCCCGACTCGACTCTGCTGGAGAGGCATGGACATAGCACATACAATGGCGGGAATAGCAAACTGCTTTTCCTGAGCGTACTCGAAGAGATGGAGGACGTCGTCACCGACGATGACGCCGGACTTGCGGGAGAGCTTCTCGAGGACACCCATTGTGGTGTAGGAGGTTTGATGCAGAAGAGTCTGAAGAGAGGATGCTGAAATGTCGTCGATTCGTGGAAAAGTCAGCACACAAGCAATTGAGGTGGTAGCAATTAGCTTTTTTTCATAATCATTTCTGTTGGCGACGAAACACGGCGCGAATGTTAAATATTTAATGTAATGACTGTCGGTGGAGGGGCAGCGCTAGCGGAGGGGCACGAGTGGGAAAAGGAATCGTGCCTCGAAGAACTCACCGGGCCTGGTGGAGCACAAGCTGAGGTCAGTATGATTTCAACGCCGAAAAGCGGCTCCAAGAAAAAAAAAAGAGAGATTTACACTGCAGGATTTGAAAAGGCAAGGGATTCAAAGTCAAGGAGGAGAGGAGGAGAAATATTATATTCCCCCCCGTTCGTCCTTCTCTTTAGTGGGGTCGACTTATGACGCTGCTCCTGTATGATGCGCTCGCTCTGTTTCCCGGAAATCCCCGCGCATGGAGGAGGCCTTCTTGTCGTTCACAACCGAGCATTGTTCTACAGATTGTTTATCTCTCGTCGAACCCCAGCCAATCCAACATTGGATTTCGAGTTTCAGTAAAAACTTAACATGATTGATCATGATATATAAGATGGTGCCTGCAGATGGCGTCCACATTCCGAGGCAAGTATATTTATTCATTCGTTCTACAGCTTGGGAGCTTGGGGACCCCCAAACATCGGTAAGCAGAAGCTTCCTCCGTATTTCTTTCGTGCCTCATCGAAATATCGGGGAGTGCGCCCGGGGAAATCCATCTCCGTCCGTTGCTCAAAGCTCTCTGGGATCTGATTTCCAAACTATTCGGCAATTTTCTCTTGAAGAATGTTTGGCGCATCGAATCTGGCGAATCTTCAAGGGAATTCCAGGCCTCGTGGGGTTCCCGTGTCTCCAATGGATGGATTAATTATTTCCTGCAGAGGTCCCCGTGTCATGATCTACCAGAGGGCCTCATGAAGAGCACTCGATGTCTTCATGTAAGCCTCAGTCTCCTAGATTTACCGATCC
>JSYV01000538.1:0-17165 GCA_000787455.1 Evansstolkia leycettana | reverse complement strand
CCCCCCCCCCAACCACGAGCCTGATGCTTGATCGCTGGCTCTGATGGTTTGTCTAATGGCAAGACTGCGAGTCTACCAGGAGTTCAACAACATGATATTTGCACGACATAGATATATATACTGGTACGCCCTCCGTCAGACGACCTATCTATCCTCTCCAAACCCCGAACATGTGTGTATGTATGGAAAGGAAATGCACTTAGTGTATATATAAACAATGCCGTACGTTTTGCTTCAGGGACGTTCCCAGAGTCTCGGCGTAGAATCGATCATCCCAACGTTTAACTGATATATACATCGAATTTATGGTCATGTCTAGAATTCCGGATTCGAAGAGTCCGCTTCGTAAAACAGAAGATACACCTCCTTCTGCATATTCAACACGTCCGATGTCTTGCACTCTTTAACCTTTTCGTCGGAGATACGCCACCACCGGTCGTTCGCCTTGCGTCTGCGCCGGAGCCGTGTGGCCGGATCAGCGGGCGTTGGAGGAGACGTCTGGGGCTTTGCTCTGTCAAATGCAGATGAGGAGCCTGAGCGGGGTTGGCCAAGGGGACTCTGAGCATCGGGGGTCGGTGATAATGTTTGCTTGATCATGGACGACTTTGAGCGGCTACTCTGCAATGATGCGCGAGAGCTAGATGTGGTCAGACCAGCGGGGTGGGATCTCGGAGGGTCAAGCTGAGACGTCAGCCTTGACGTCGGGCTCGTTGATAAAGCCGGGGAAGGTGGCGATTCTCCCGTAAGTGACGGCGAGGATGCCCCCGTGGAGATGCTTATGGACGCGGTTTCGATGTCGGGAGTCTTGCGTGGCGCGATACGAGGACTCGGTACTTCTGAAGGGTTTTCGCTCGCTGCTCGACTCTGAGCGTATGAACTGAAGACATCAGGCGTCGAGAAGGGAGGATAGAGATTGTTTCGTCGGAAGGACTCGTAGTGCCCACTGTTGTGGCTGCCCTTATGACAAACGATCGCTAGCAATTTGAACCATTTCTGGTTCAGGATACCTCCAAGTGCGAGACGCTCGGGAAAGGAAACCTTCGCCGCGTTTTTGGTCGAGCTACTCCTGTCAAAGATCGACCTTGACAGGTGGATGGCAATGATCTTGGGGAAGACAGTGATGCGCATATGTCTCGCGATTCTCCGTTTCGGTGCTGCTTCCACGGGAGGAAGCGTAACCCCATCCAACGTCTGTTCTGGGTCTGACTGTAAAGCGTCCTGGATACGCGCGATTTCCATCTCGAGGAGCTCCACGTCCTTCTCCGAGCGCGCTTTGGACTTTTCACTCATCTTCATCTCGAGCGCGTGCTGCAATCGACATTTATCGCATCGGAAATCGTCGATATATTCGGTCTTCAGTAAGCCATCGAAGCAGGAACTGAGCGTCGTCGAGCTTTTCTGGGGGACTTGCAGCGTCAGATTCACGAATGAGGTCTGGTTCGGCTTGTACTGGTAATGGCAGAATTGACACTCGATCTGAGACTCTAATTTGCCCTCGAATGGAAAGCCGTACTCATTGTCGATCTCTTTCAGCTTGTTGTCGATGATCGCTGGAAGCCCATTCTCAGATCCATCATCGATACGGACCTCCAACTCTCCAGGTTCGGCCGAAGTTTCATGCTTGTGATCGTCCCGATCAGGTTCCAGGGTGCCCAGCGCCACAGGCGACTCCATCGAAGCTTCCGCCCTCTGCCGCGCTTTCACACCGGCATGATATTCATCGCTCAGGCGCTCCGCAATGATCTGAAGAAACTCCTGCGCATCTTGTTGATTTCGACTGATGCGCGTGCGGAACGCGTATTCGAGGGCCTGGATGAATCCGCGCGCGGATATCGTCTTCTTGTAAATCGGGCGCTCATTCAACCGATCCAGCATCTCTTTGAGAGCCCGTGTGATGATCCCCTGCTGCAACTCCCTTATTCTCTCCGGCTGCTCCCCGCGCGGAATCTCGTCCAGGCTTGGTAGGGCATTGTACACCTCCGGTCCGTCCAGGTCACGCCAGTGCAGTTCCCTGATCAGGTAAACCCGTAGACCTCCAAGGCCCGCTAAGGCTTGCAGAACCGAGTTGATGAAACAGTCATTGGCCGGATTGGACAGTCCGACAATGCTCTTTTTGCGGTTTCCGTCACTCGAGTCCTCCCCGTCAATTGTAAAGTTCGGTCCGAAGACATAGAATAAAGCGATGGCAGCGAGGGAGGCGCCAGCCGCGTAGGCGGCAACGGTCGTTGATTTTTCTTGCATCAAACCACGAGTGACCAGTAAGCGTGCTAAGGGCGAGTTGTACTGCGGGCGTCAAGGCGAGCCAATCTTGTAGTCATTGCTCCCACCCGGGAGTTACGGTGGCGAGCGGCAAGTGACTCGATAAGACTGCGAACGAGAGACAACTCAGTTCTACGCTCTGGCCAAGAAATTCCTCCGCGTCTGATCTTCGGGGCGTTCAATTTATCTCATCTCGAGAATTATGTTTCTGCCTTCGTTATTGAAGAGTGTCTGGACGGCTACGGCCGGAACAAGCGCCGTCAGCAGCGATTCCTTGTAAGCAGTGCCGAGAAGAGGAATCGGATAAGGGACCAACTCGAATCCCCCAGCTGAAGGAGCGCACTCACCAACGTGGAGGCAAGAGCAAGAGGATATACTCACACCATAAGAATTGAAGGAGAGAGGAAGAACAAAGGATTACCTTACCTAGGTAGCCGGGACATCGTTTGCATTTTACTGGACATTCCTCTGTGCGGCGGTGCCAAGGGAGCCCGTCGTTAACGCTGCTCGCAGTGTTCTCCGTATCATCCCCGGAGTTGCCGATTTTTCCTGTTGAAAGTTGGAACCCCACAATCCTCCCTTGGGTGATCTCAGACTCTCTCATCTTGATCGCCCTGAAAGCCTCCAAGCCACTATGGGGTAGAGCGATGTAACCGGTGTGGACCCGATTGTAGGCACCCAAAATCTGAGATCCCCTCGCTCATAGGATTTCTGTGATTTCTGCATCGTGTTCTGAAGATCTGGTTGCATTCCGGAGTGATACGGATGATCAACCGAATGGATGGAAGGATTGGATGATCTGAGGGCAAGGTGTACATCAATTTTGATCTACAGATGGCGGCGAACGCTGGCTCTAAACTCAGAGAATGCAAATAAATTCTAAACGTTTATTTTGGAGATCCATTTTGCGCAACTATTCTCATAACTCTGTATACATTCAAACTTTTGCGATATGTCCCGAAACGATAAAAGGGAAGTACAGTATCATAATTGTTAGTCAGCACCTCATAACCGCCGTTCTTTTCGACTTTTCTCTACTCAAAACACGAAGTAAAGTGCTCAAAATCTAGCACTGAGGCATCGAACCCCACGACTCTAAGCCCGATAGGCTTCAGGCAGAGTGGCAACCTTCTCCTTGAAAAGGTCTTCGGCCTGCTTCCACACACGAGCATTCTGGCGGTCCTTCAATTGCAACAGGCTCGGCAGCAACGCTTCGCTGAACATCTCGGAGCTCTCACGAGGAAGGAGGGATGGCAAGTGGTCGATGCTGATCACGCTGAGAGGCAGGCCCTGTGTTCCCGAAGGCAACTCTACGGGCACGGTAGGCTTATCGAAGGTCGTCGTGACGTTGTAGACAGGGATGGGGTTGTTCGGGTTGGTTCTGTAGGAAGAGATATGATTTAGCCATGAATTGACGAAAGGGAGGAAAGGGAAGAGAGCCCTACGTATCAGCGCTCACGTCGCAAATGACGCTGAGACGTCTCTTCGGAGAAGACAAGGTCTCGATGTTGACAAAATGGGGGATCTTGGAAGAGAGGTAGATGCAGTTGATGAAGATGTCGGCATCCTCTACGATCTCCTTGAAAGGCCCGCCTAAACGGTATTTAGCCATCGAAGGTACGAAGCATGGCAGGGAGAACGAACCTTTCTTGGTCTCTTCCATATCCCACTGGATGATGTCCGAATCAGGAATGCCAACATCCCTGGCCAATTGAACGGCTCCCTTGCCACAGCGTCCGAGCTATACGAGGTTAATCTCACGGTTGTTGACTGGAATTGTAGGATGAACTCACAGCTCCAATCACAAGAACCCTGGGTGACCGGCCAGATTGCTGCTTTCCTTCCTCGAGAGACTTCTTCACGGACTCGATCAAAAGATCCTGGTTGGCATAAGGAGTCTCACCAGGAAGAGGCTCGCCCTTGGGATGTGTCAGTTGCCATGCCCAGTTCTTAATGGCCAATGCGGAGCCTGTTGTCCAATCTTAATTAACATCTACCACTCGCGAACAAGAAATAAGATTCAAGAGAAGCAAGTTACCTGCGTAGCCGGCGGAGTATCCGAATGCTGTTGGAGCGAAAAGATGTCAGTCAGTCATCCTCCATAAATCTGAATCAGAACATGATCCCAACTTACCAGCCACTCTGCGACCAGCTTCATCCGTGAGGAACTCGAGGTCCAAAAGAGTACCGCCACCCCGAGGCCAGCGACTCAAGACCTTCTCCCAGCCAGCTTGTTGCTTGTAGCAGTGTGCGAAGGAAATGTGGACGTGCTCGAGTGGGAAATCATCTTCCGGCAACTCCTTGAGACCGAGGATATAGGCGTCCTTGGGCGCATCCTTCACCCAAGAGCCTTCTTCCACCAGCGGCGCTCCAATCTGTCCAGGAATAAAAAAATTAAATTGGCAATGCGACCGGTGAAACGTGCTCAATACATACCTTCGCGAATTCGTCATCTGCACCATCGATGAGTCACACGTTAACCGCAAGAGAACGACAGGATGAAGAATTGAAGCGTACCATCGAAAATTCGCTGCGTCGAGCGTTCAACAGTCACCTGGTATCCAGCATCGAGAAGTGCCTTACAAGTGGTTGGTGTGACTATGAGTCAATTCCAAGGGTTAGAGCATCGTTCCCCAACCCCGAAATCGTGTTCAATTGGAGTGTTGGTAAAAGATCTTGTACTCACGAGCCGACCGCGCTTCCGCGGGCTTTGTCTCAGCGCGCAACCAGATCTTAGTTCCAGACATGATTGGGGTTCAAAGGGATCGGAATCGAGTATGTATGTCGCAAGAAGTAGAATCAACTGATTTTCAAAAGTCGATATAACGAATTGACTCGAGGACTCCACCGCCTTTCGTGGCTCTCCGATAGCGGGGTTGAAAAAGAATGTGCTTCCGACCCGTGGCTGTGACTAATCTGCCCCCAAACTGTGGCGAGGACAGTTGGATGTGTTCTTCGAGACAAGTTGCAAGGAGGTACCTACTGCTTGCTTGGGTTGATTTTAGTCAGGCCAGCGATTTCAAAGTAGATATCTAGGTATATATGCTGACATCCATGGATGCCTCTCAGTCAATTGCGATGAACTGAACAGCTCAGAGAGTCGGAGAACTGAGGGTTCTCCCCAGACCTCGAATTACAATGATATCACACGATTTGCATGAGAGTTTACAAAACGCCTTTAGCATGATTGAATGGTCTCGTATGAAGTGGAATTCATTTTAATTTACGCAAAAATAGTGGCAATGGAATTAAGAAAAGGATTGACAATGAGCTGGACTTTGGAACCATCGAATTGATTTACATGCCCTAAGTCTGCCTTTTCCGAGTAAACGAAAGATGCCAGAGAAATCCACTGAAGCCACCCAATTTTGGAACACTGAAGATCCCAATGCTGCTGGTCCGGCAGTGCGGACGAATCGTCCACATTACCATTAAAATTCACCCAGCACTTGAGTTCCCATATTGTCATTCCGTAGTGCAAGCTGACAGAATGGTGAATCACCAGTGTAAAGATTTTTTCCGATATCGTTCTCAATTCCCTAAGAAGCGATGTTCGCGACGTTGAAAGGAATAGAGAACTGCTAGCGGAGTTGCGCTCAGTTAGAAGAGGTCTTGGTGCGACTGCGAGTTCTGCTACCAATTCCATCGGTCGGAATCACCTTCAACGCGTCTTTGATTTTCTTAGGGCGACCAACTTTCTTCTCGCCGTTCGTCACGGGCGCTGTAGGCTGATTCTCATTGCTTGGGGCAGATGCGCCGTTTTGAGTTTCGGCGGGCTCTGCCTCGGTCTTTTGCTTCTTCGCAGCGGGCTCGCTGGCGTCTTCGGCAGTGGATTTGTCTTCACCTCCAGGCGCCAACTGATCATGCTCCCGTTTTTCACCTGCCTCAAGTGAGGTTGCAGTTCCATCGTTCGAAGCTTTCTGAGGCTCGGTAGCAGTTACGCTGGAACCCTGATCGAGGGCCTTGCTCTCCTCGAGCGGTTTGTTCGTCTCAACAGGGTTAGGCTCTTGGGTGGCTTCGGCCTCTCCTGAAGGATTGGTCTTTTCCGCAGGCTGAATCGCCCCGGAGGCTTTTGGCTCTTCATGCACCGCCGGAGGGACCTCGCTGGCCTTCGTCGCTTCGACTGGCTTGGATGCCTCGGCAGGAACAGTGGCATCACTAGCTTGGGCCTGGCTGAGCTCATTTGGCTTGCTGTCGCCATGAGTTTCTTTCAGAGCATCTGCAGCGGTGTCCATTTTGGTCTCAGTCATCTTCAAAGGTTCTGGACGTGCATAGAGTCAGCAAGAGCTGATTGTTGACTAATAATTTCGGACAGCCGCGTAGCACACACGATCTGACAAACGCACGAAAACAATTCCAGAACACATCGCCTGGATAAGCAGGATAGAACCCAGAGGGTGCGTAAGCGTACCAGGTACGGTAGGGGCGCCAATCCCTTCGGCAGCCATAATAGCTGAGTGTTGACGTTGAAAGCTGGGTTATTTGCGGCGAATGACAACCAATTAAGATTTTGAGTGTGGTCGCGATGGTGATGCGACTTCAAGAATCGCCACTTTTGGCTGTGGGAGCGATGGTGAACAATATGGAAGCGTTTCGTGGGCGATGGAAGATTGCACGAGGTCGAGAGGTGAGGTTGCCCAGGTGTCGTGCAGTGACGTTTTCTAAGGGCAGCCGGAGGTAAGACGTGAAAGCAGCCAATGAGCTATCGCCCTTCGTTCTCCGCAGGCCAGGGATGGTCAACTTGGAACTTGGCTGGAACCTCCAGCTGCACAGACGTATCCGTGTTAGGTAGGGCCGGCATAAAGGCTAAAGGAACTTTCAAGGGGCGAGCAGTGAAGCAGTCAGCACCAGCCTCCATCCTGCACATCTGGTCGCGTGTGTGTTCTGAGCTTTCGGAGTCACGTGCCGCAGAGAGAAAAAGATCCGACAGGCATTCCAACGAGTAAAAAAAATAGAACAATGGTTTCTGTTGCGGCCGAGGACTTTCTGATGGCATAGCGGACCATAACTGACGACTCAGACTCTGTGTAGCTTCAGCCGCCAAACTCACAGCGTGATATATATATCCGACCAGAGCCAGCCGTCCCAATATCTGCATCAGCTGTATCGGCAAATAATCTTACAACCATCAGGTCAGTGCCAGATCCAAGCGATCAACATAATCAGTGTCTGAAGATATTTGGCCGTCTTTCCATGAGCCAGGCTCTGTAGTTTTGTCGGGTAGCAGGAGCTGAATGCTTCGCGCAAGACTTGAAGCGTCCTGATATCTCCCTTGATCGACCAAGACACGCAGGGCGTCAAAGCCAATGTGCAAGAAAGACTCTCTTTTTGAATCGCTCCATGATTGGCGGCGATCCTCGGTAGCAAATCTTTTCATCGATCTCAGAAACGGTCCAGGTTCAGGACTTGTGGGATGGTACAAGGCCACACTGCCAGCCAATAGCGATCCCGGAAACAGTGAAGACATCACGTCGCGGAACTCTTCATATACTGGTACAGAGATTTCCTTGTCTTGGTCCTGAGCATGCTGAACGATCCAATCGCTCAGGTGAGCACCACCGGCAAAAAGCATTGTTTTCTTCGACTCGTCCGCCAGCCTGTCGACCAGCGAGAAATACATCTTGCAAACCTGAACGTAAGAGCTCAGTGCCGCGTTCAAGCCATGCCCGTAGCGTAGCTCAGCTGCCATAAAGTCTTTTAGAAAGTTGCTGAAAAGACGTGGCATAACGACTTCCGGTATGTGGCCATCGGAACCTCCGACATCCCGTCTCATTATCATTCTCAACCAAATCATTACAGTGTCTTGAAGGCTTTCGGCTACCATGAACTTCAAGAGCGTGGCAGTTGCGTCGCGGGATTTAAACAGCATTTTCCTAGCCGAGGAATCGGACGCCCAAAACCAATCCACGACCTTGGATCCCGCCTTCGAATCTCTCATGGCCGCAGGGACACTATGATTCGTTGGCGAACTCGAGAGGATGAGCTGGCTTTTCAAACAATCGACAATGACATTGCGCGTCACGGAGCCCGAGGCGACCATGTCGTCAAACACTGCCATCGGTTGCTCTTGAAGCCTCTTCTCGCATTCGGGGTCCCGCAAGCCGGATTCATCGTGAGGACCAGGCGACCGGGAGGGAACCACTCTGAACAGTGGATTGTCCAAAATAGCCTTCAAATGTCTGTCGGCAGCATAAACAGACGAATTCGGGTTCTCGCTCGGCCCATCATCCTTTCCAGATCGATCAGATGCGTGGGGCGGGGGATACTCTCGATCGAGCTGTCGGCGAAACGAGGAGGTAAGAGCATTCAGAAGTTGTTGGGATTCCCGCGGAGTGCGAGGCAGTGGTGGATGGATTTTGGGCCATGATCTAAAGCTGAAAATCGACGTCCCTCTCATTGTGCATCGGTTGGGTTGTCTTGCAGAAAACAACGCAAGGACGATGACGGCAACCCGGGCAGCCCAATGTGGGTGGTGAAGTAGGCACAAGCGAATGCACAGATGTACTCGACCATGTATATACCTTAGGTCAATGGGTGATCAGAGTTCAATGAAAGCATGAATGCAAGTTGCGCATTTTGTAAAGATCTCGTTCAAGATTCCATACGCGCAGACAAGGCCTCTGAGCTGAGCGGGAAGATCACCAGGAAAGTTGCTTGGTTAGCGACGCCCTTCAGTCCAGCCTCCCAAAAAAGAGCCTCTTGGCGCCGCTCGGTAAATGAGGAAACGCGACAGAAGTTGCCTCTTCCCTCCAACACCCCCAACACTAGCATCTCAAGGAATCTATTTCTTCCACCACAACACTTCAACCTTTTTTCTTTTCTGCTTTTGAATCTGGCGGCCCCTGTGCCTGTGGTTCTGGTGCCGGCCTCTCTGTGAGGGAGCATCTGTAACAATCTCTACCTCTTCGAACCCGCTTTTTCTTTCACTAGTGCACCTCCCGTTTCTCCCTTCGTGCACGCCTTGACGTCGACCTGTCTCCTCCCTTCCTGCCTTCATTGTCCTCAGTTTTCTACAATTGAAAACTCTACATTCGAAGATCATCGTCATGTCTGAAGTTCAAACAAGACCATCTGCCTCTCGTGGCAGAGTATCCGCTCGTGGTGGCAGAGGCGGTTACAGCAACAGAGGTGGTCGAGGCGGTAGCAGGTCTTCCAAGATCGATAGCTCAGAGAGTGCCGCACCGGCAGTTGAAGACGAGGGAGAAATTGGACAGATGAAGAAGAAATACGCCAGCACTCTCCCCACTCTCAAGGAGCTCTTCCCCGACTGGACTGATGAGGATCTCGTCTTTGCGTTGGAGGATTCGAATGGCGACCTGGAGAGTGCAATTGAGCGCATAACGGAAGGTATTCTCCCCTACCACCACAACTTCCTCATTCAATCGGTTTCCGCTAACTGTTATTCAGGCAATGTGTCGCAGTGGGGAGAGGTGAAGAAGAAGACCACAGACCGCACCCGCTCCAAAGCCAAGGAGGTTCAGAGCGCTCCGATCGAGTCGACCACAGCTTCTGTTCGTGGAGGTCGTGGCCGCGGCGGATTCGAGGGCCGCGGCCGCGCTCGAGGTGACCGTGGCCGTGGCGGCCGTGGCGGCAGGGCAGGAGCTCATACTAATGGAACTCGTGCAACTACGACTGCAGACGCGTGGGAGGCCGCAGCCACCGGTGCTCCTGATGCTGGAGCGGCAGCGAAGCCAGAAAAAAAACCTGACGTGGAAACCGCTCCTGCAGTCCCCGAAGCAAACGAAGCCAAGGAGACGGTCGAAGACGTTTCGAAGAGCAATGTCATTCCTGAGCCTCCGAAGAAAGGTTGGGCAAGCTTGTTCGCTAAACCTGCACCTCCTCCTCCCCAGAAGAAACCTCCTACTGCTGCGCCTGCGCCTGTTCCTGTTCCTGAGAAACCCACCGAGCCAGTTGCGGAGCAGAAAGCGCCCGAACCCGTTCCCGTACCTTTGCCTGTTCCCGTGCCTGCAGAGAAGGCTCCCGAAGAATCTGCCGCCAAACCCGTTGAAATATCTACCGAAGCTCCTCCAAGAGAGAATGCGATTCCTCCAAAGGACGATCTGACCAAGACGAACCTCGAACAAATTCCCGACGAGTCCGCTCCTGCTCCTACAGCTACCGCGGCCAGCACAATCGGCAGTACTCAAGACCTCTCCGGCCTGCCATCCGCCGCAACTCCCTCTCGTCCTGCTCCCTCCGGCTATCCCACTAGCGCTTTCAGACAGAGCGGCCGCGGCTCTGGTTTCCAGCGCCGTGTCATGGAGCAGCAGGAAGCTGTTGTTATGCCTGGAAACCACGCCGTCGACCGTGCTACCGTACAGTTCGGAAGCATGGGACTGAACGACGACGCCGCTGATCTAGACATCGATGAGAACCGAGAAGATGCGGAAACTCGCGCTCAGCCTCCTCAGCACTCCCCCGTTGCCCCTCGTGCTTCTTTGCCCCCTTCGACTCAAGCTCCGGCCCCCGCAGAGGCACCTGCTGTCTCTCGTCCCGCGCCTGGACTTCCTCCGGTTCCTCAGGTGTCTGCTGCCGACTCTTCCTTCAATGATTTTGCGCGTTACAGCGACAGCCAAAAGCCTTACGATCCTTTCAGCCAGCAAGTGACCCAACCTCAGGCACAGATTCCAGAGCCGTTCGCCAACCAAGCTCCAGCCCAACCCACTGGAACCACGGGCAGCGAATATTCTCCATTCTATGCTGTTGACCAACAACGTCTTCCTTACAACTACTACGGCACTTACGGCCAGTCCCAGGATGCCACCGCGGCTCAGAGAGCCGCCTCTGGCTTTGGTGTCTCCGGCGCCGAAGTGCAGCCTCACGTCCCCACGACTCAGCCTCCTAACCGTTACGGACATGTTGAAGGACCAAACAGCGGCCACAACACGCCCAACCCGACCTTGCCCGGAGCTGCTCAAACTCCTTCTGCGCAACACTTGCCCGGAGGCCAGGGCGCTCACGGTGGTTATGGATATGGTGGATACCCTTACTATTCGAACCCTCATTACGCTTCCTACATGAGCCAGATGAATCAACACCAGTACGGCAGGAACCGTCCGATGTATGATGACGCCCGGAGATATGACGAGCACTATATGCCGCACAGCAATCAGTATGGCTATGGCAACCAGTACGGCCCCTACGGTAAAGGCGGCATGTACGGCCAGCCTCAGCATGCGTTCTCCTACGAACATTCGTCCTCCCCTGCGAACGCCAGCAGTTTCAATCAGGCCGTTCCAGGCCGCGATTCAGTCTATGGCCGCACTGGGTCCGCTCAGCCCTCTGAAACCCAGCAATCGGCGGCTGGCACGAGCGCCTTCGGTTCCGGCATGTCGGATGTCTTTGGACGCTCCCAGGCTGGCTTCAGTAGCCAGAACCAGCCTATCGCCCAGCAGCAACCGGTGACGGCCGAGGAACCGTCGAAGAGTTTCGAGACTCCGAAGGCTGGCGGACCCAGTCCCTCTCTCGCCCAGGCTAATCGTCCCGGTTCTGCGACCAACAGCGCTCCCGGACAGCCTCAAACTCAAACCGGCCTCCCCCCGCTGCAGGGACAGCAGGGACAGCAGGGATTCGGTGGCTATCCTCACCTGAACCCCCAGTATGGCGGTGGCTTGGGCGGTCTCGGTGGCCACCAGGGTGCTGCCACTCACCAAGGCACTGGATATGGTAACTACGGCGGCGCAGGATTCGGTAACTATTATGGAAACTCGGGACGCGGTGGCTGGGGAGGCAATTACGGTCATTAAGGAAAATACGGCGTTGCATTGCAGGTGATGAAAGCTTGACAAAGTTTCTTCGGTTTTCTTTTTTTTATGTCTCTTTCGAACGTGTAATCTCTACTCTCAAAGGGGGGGAGCTTGGCTGGCTTTTGCTTTGGGCTTGCTTGCTTTCGCAAAAGGGTCGTGATTATGCTGTATTGAACCAAGAAAAAGCTAGGCCACATTTTTTCATGCTTTCAGACTCAACTCTCGCGATGTCATTTTTCATCTGCTGATTATCTTGTCTTATCTCATGTGCTTCTTTAACCAAAGTTGCCTGTGCTCTCTTCACTTCCAACTTGTTTTCTCCCCTCTCTTTTTTTACTTGCTCTGGTCTACTTTGCACATTTTGAGCTTTCTCTCTGTACAACCTAGGTTCGTCATCTATCTGGGACCAAACAGATATCTATGCAGTCTGATCGGATGAAATCAGGATCAAAGGGCGGGGGAAACCAACTCAAAAAAAATGGAATTCGGGAATTTGGAATCGGCGTTGATACTTCCTTTTTCGCCTTACGGAAACCTCGAAAAGAGGGAGGGAAATCAAAACATGGGCTTTAACAGTCATACATCGCTGGGATTGATCTAGATAAACCTTCCTCTGCCTTTGCCTACACATCCAGTAGTCAGTCTTGTTCGCAATATGCCGAGGCGGACCTTACAGGCGATTTCTCCACTGACATAGATAGAAGAGTGTCAGCCTGAGGGGAATCAATGGCCCAGCGACGCTATATAGCCTTACTGAGCAGAACAGGCACAAAACCAATAGAGACTTGATGAGTAGAAGATATCATTCTTTTGACCCCTTTCAATAACCAGGGGCTCAAGGACCTACAGAGTATACATATAGTGCGCAAGATTCTCGCACTAGCCCGTCAAATATCGTCTCTCACGGTGGCATGTCTCCAGTATGGTAATTCTGTACCGATGACGATCACTCAAACATCGTCGACGACGATCATTCCGATCTTGGTCAATATCGGAGGATTCTACTGGTCTCCTGTTCCTGAACCTGGCCCAATTCCCCCAACTTCCAACGCCAGCTCCGATTCCATCACCGCCCTGCTCCAAGCGCTTTGATATCTTTTCCATCGACTGTCTGCCGGACAAATCTAAACTCACAACCCAGTTGTAAAATGATCATGGAATTAACAAAAACAAAGTCATGTGGCCCGAGCCGCGGATCGAACGCGGGACCTCTCGCAAGCTATGCTTCAGGGTTGACCCTAAGCGAGAATCATACCACTAGACCACCCGGGCTGTTGTTAAAGGACTCTGGCGAATAAATTTCTATGATCCTAAGGAATGACTATGTTGCCTAATAAGGTTATCATCCAGATTCGTGGACCACAACACAAGATTCTCATATTCGAATGGCAGTCGGGGATGGTCGATGGACTGGCCATTGGATTAATTGATCGTATCAACCTAATCAGAAAAACCTATCATATGCTATATACACGAGGTAGGAAGCGAAGACGAAACGAATATTTCTCCTGGTGGACCGCCGAATCTCCGTGATGATGATATGATGGAAAAGCATGTCAGAAGGAAACAACTCCATGCTTGCGAATATCGTGACAGAAACCGTCCGAGTCACGGCAGAAGATTTCCCGTGTGAGCAATCTCGCTTTCAGGTCACAAAGTCGGATTGCTGTGATCACTCAATACCAAGACCCTCTCCACCCGTCTTATGATAAGGCGGTTTGGCGTCGATCGCACTCTTCTCGTCAAAACGCCAGACACCGTCGGTCTTGTCGCTCTCCAAGGCAAGGTCAAGCGTCTTTGCGAGTTGCATAAACTCGGCATCTTCAGTCTCGTCCACGCGTTTGAAGAACCGTCTCTCCCACTCGCGGCCCTCTGCCTTCTCAACCTTGCGCAGTTCTCGCTGGGCATTTTCGATCTTGGATTTGGCCACGGAGACGGCATCCATGTCGCCCCGTTCGATGGCGGCGGCCACGTCGCGCCATGCTCGCCGACTCTCGTACAGATCTTGTTCTTCAATCGGCGCCAACTTCAGCGGGCTCGTCTTGTGGTCCTTGACGACGTACTTCTCGACTTCGGTCTTTGTCCGGGCATCCTTGATGACGAAACTGTCCGACCACTGGCCATCGATGGTATAGAGAGGCTTCTTCTCACCTTCGCTTTCCTTGTACAAGATCGCGCTGAAGGTGTTCTTCTTGCCGCTCAGCCAGCCCTTGCCAGAATAGTCGATCTTGGCGACGTAGCCATTGGTGCTGGCGATGCGGGTGGATTTCTCCAACTCGACGAATGGGGTGCCATAGATCAGCCCTTCGATATGAAGGCTGGGGAGCGTGATAAGGTACTTTTCTTTCTGGGCGGGGTGGTTCTTATCGGCCGAAGGTGGCGTTAGGCTGAGGAGCGCATGTCCGATCTGCTTCACCTGAATTGTACTCGAAAATGATGCCTTTTGCGCGTTGTATCCTTGCAGCTGTGGCGTGAGTTTAGAGAGGTTAGCTAGGAGCATCAGATGTAAAAGGTATGAGCCGGCAACTCACCTCGACTCCGTGTTTTTCGTTGCGGATCACGTAGGCAGTCGCTGGCGGGTGATGGCTTGAAGAAGCAATTAGTATCATCGATAAATGTGATGCAAGCCAAGATGACCGCAAGCGAAAGCAACATGCCTGACTTGCTCACTGATCAAGGTGGTTTCCCCCACTTCAGCGTCATCATCCCACTTGCCGATGAAGAGCTCGCCAAGGAAAGGGTTCAAAGGCTTCTTCTCACTACCCAGCTTCTCGCTGCGACTGGAATATTGCTGGTGCAGCGTGCTGAGGAACCATCTCAGAACGAGCAGCGCTCTCTTCTCGGGATCAGACTCTTTGGCTGGAGCGACAAACAAAGCGGGGTGTTCAGCCCAGTAGGCTGAATATTCCACGAGGGAGGTTGAGGACAGGATAAAGGGCGGGGCCGTCAACGAGGAAAGATCTCCATTGAATGAAGCAATGGACTGGAGAAAGATGGTCAACTCGGTCAGTCATGATTGCTGGACAGGCACACGTGGTCGACAATGAAGAAACCCCAGAACGAGAAGGGAGGGCAACTTCATGATCTTATAGCTCGTTCACGCACCCTGAGAAAGCTTGACCATGAGCCTTTGCTGGTAGCCGGAACGCCGCCATGTGGATCCTTGGAAGAAGTCATGTTTATGTCTTCTGCAAAGGTAGTAATATTGCAAGGCAATCAACCGACGAGGGATAGAACAAAAGCCCAACAACGACAACCGTTCAGATCGGATCTATCGAGTCTCGAAGGGCGTGAGAATGCGAGGTTAGCTTGCTTCTGGTAGTATCAAATGCAGAGAAAATAACTAGAGTGGAGAGAACAACAATCGAGACGATGTCATGGGGAGCCGTTTTTGGGGAGTTGGTGTCGCGGACACCATCGAATTCTCGCGTGCAGCACCGAGTCACAAACTGAGCCCGCAAACGACGTCATTCTCCCTGCCCCTCCGCAAACCATCCCGCAACACAACAGCTCCAGGCCAGGGAGATGCTTTCAACCTCCAATCCCCAGGCACATGGATCGAGGGCGGCTTCACCGAATGAAGTTATAGTCGATCTCAGTTTCAATTGGCCTGAGTCTCGATTACATCAACGTGTGCACAGTAATATGCATGATTAATCCATGGATGTTTCCAAGGTTGTTGACAACAACCATGCAAGACCCCATCATTTTATCAGACGTTTGTTTATCTTACCTGTTGTAGGGGGATGCATATCCTCTACATGCCATATAAGTAAGTATTGTTGACTGGTAGATGTATGGTCTTTGTTTTACTTCATTCTTCATACTACATATATGGTTCACGCACATCCTGTCAGAAATGATATTAAGTCAGTATTTCGAGCACAATGAAGCCCTGGATATAAATGTAATCCTGGAGAATTTTTTTGCATGTCTCTTTTCTCTCCCCTGACTGACCAGTTCGAACGAAGAGTGCTCTAGTGCTCTCGAGATTATACCATTCTCATTGCCGCCACACAAAGAAGCTACTAGTATTTATACTAGTATTTATGGGTAAAGTGGGAAAGGTAAAACAGAGCTAATAAGTTAATGCGTTCGAGTCACTCCAAGGTTGCTTCTGCAGTTAACCCAACCCAGAATGCCTTGAACAACTCACCAGCAGGATTGAAGTGATATTTCGAGCTCAATTCAGCCCCTTCCAGGTATAGATGGGACGATAAGTGTGAGCGAAAATTCCTTTGATATTTGGGAGACACATGGTATTTTTCCGCTGGCCAACATTCCATCGTCATGCGGTCGAATCGTCCTGGTCACAGTCAATGGATTTTTGGACTATGCACTGTTCAGAATGATTTTCCAGAGGCAAAGCACATGAGATCTGTCATCCATCATCCATATCAGGGCAGCCTTGCCAATAACCACACAGGTCCCAGCTCAACAGCAGTAGAATTTTAGTAGCTGGGCTGCTGGAGGTAGAGCTTCAGATCAGAGAAACTATTCACTGAAAATTATACTCTACCCCTATTAAGGTCTCACTTAACCTCATTAGTGCATACATTTATATATATCCTACAGTTGCATATAATTGAGCCATATATATATATATACTGCAGTCGCATGTAATCAAGTCACAGTCGCATACAATGATACGATTATTGAGCCACATATATATGTGGAGTATATAGTTATTATGATTGCATTATTCATAGTGGTTCAGTGTGTGCTCATAATGATTACTCTGTTGATTTTACGATTACTAGCGAAAACGAATTTTGACCCTTTGTTACTCCGTAGATTCAGTCAGCCGTAACGTAATCGGACATCGAGCGGCGCAGGACATCGAGCGGCGCGCCGAAAATGCCGCTAAGCGCCTATATGCTGCGACAACCAATATTATAAGAAAAGGCCATACGAAAAGCAACCAATTAAGCTATATAATGAAAAATGATATATACTAGGTTATTTACTAGGGCATCTCGTACAAATATGACCAATCACACCGCAGTTGCTGCACCGCGGTGGTGCCCGTTTCCTTGGCTCCTCCTCTTGCTGTAGCTTCTCAGCTTCCTGAGCAAGCTGCTGGCCTTGAGCACCTGTAAGAATGCCCCTTCAGCAATATAGGATCGTACAGCTTCTCGCTTTCGTTTCTGATGCTGATTG